>PVJO010003299.1:28722-125811 GCA_004026905.1 Hystrix cristata | reverse complement strand
TTTGTAATAGCTAAGTCTTGGAAACAACCTAAATGCCCAACAACCAACGAATGGCTAAAGAAAATGTGGTTTTTCTACATGATGGAGTACTACACTGCCATAAAAAAGGATAAACTAGAGTCATTCATATATAAATGGATGTTTCTTGAGAACATACTCTTAAGTGAAATAAATCGGACACTCATGAGCACACATCGAATTGTTTCTCTGATATGAGACACCATAACTGTAAATAAGAACAAAGAGGTGTAATAGATATTATATAAAAGGAGGATGGTGTGCAGAGGAGAGGAGTAGTAGAAAGAAAGAAGGGGAAAAGCAGAAAGGCAACAGGGGAAAGAGAGGGGAAAGGGAAAATATGAAAAATGATTAATAAACCTGCTGTAAATAGGGAGGGAGGGAGCAGAGGGGAGGGGCGGGGGAGAGAGGGGAGAACCAAGATGTATCATGTATAGGTACAGAATAAATGTAATGAATGTGACCATTGTATGTAGAATGTACCAATACATGTTCTTGGTTTAAAAAAAAAAAAAGCCAAATTGCCTAGGTCCTCTAAAAGGAAAACTTAGTGGTGCTGTTAGGGCCACAGACTTAGAATTTACATGCAGTTTCAAAGCCCTGTTTATGATCCAGTACAATAAATAGCTATCACTGAAACTCAGTTTCCTTATCTGTAAAAGAGGGACTTTCTTATGGGTCTGTTTTGAGAATTACATAAGAATATTAGTATTTTATTAGTTAAAATTTATTAGTCATCTTGCTAAATGAAATGCAATCACACCCAAATAAAAGCCTGTGGTGTCGATATTATCATGCGAAAGATCCAGCACAGTCATTGGGTCACTGGAACACTTAACATATGGTGGGTATTTCTATCAATGCTACTAAAAATAAATGTGTAGTGTCAGAGAGAGAAACATGAATTAGAAGGTAAAAACGTGGAAAGCAGCAAGAGTAGATTTGTTCATGAGCTATATACATGTGCGCACAAACATAAGAGTGAATTTAATCTATAAGACGTTCCCTGGGGAAATTCCATCACATACCATTAACACAGTCCCAAAGGCAAGAGCTGGCCCCTGATCTGTACATTTTTAATATCTTTGAAAAGATTCTGAAGCTATAATCATCTAGAAATGATCTACAAAGGCAAGTGTGTCTGGGAGCTACGAAAGCATTCTACTTTAGTCCTTGCTCACATCGTTCTTTAATCATCATAATTCTTAGCGCTTTCCTTCAAACTTCTGACCTTAGGATAGATAGCTCTTTGATTGCTCAACAGGATTTTGACAGTCAGGAAGGGAGAAGAGCGAGGAACAAGTTCTCAGAGTGTTCTTACACACTCATTTACAAGACAACAGTTTAATAATTCTAATCCATATACACGTCCATTCATGCGATCAATAATTCATAGCAATTCCTCTGCAGCATTTTTAGTGAAAACAGAAAGGGCTCGGTACTTCTTCTCTTCTTTTTGCCCTCCTTTCTTTAGTCATGCCTGGAGCCTGGAGAGGACAGAATCTCAAGAAAACAGTTTCCATGGTGATTCTTCCTTTGAGTACCCAACTGTATTTCACTCTTTCTGGAGTGTATTAATGCTTCTTATTGCTTTCATGCTAAAGATATTGAAGATTAGATTTTATTTCCTCTGCAGTGATACAGTTTTATCAGGCAAATGGAAAGTAAAAACACAGCATGAAGAAACTGTATCTTTCTGTCACTATAGCATTATGAAAAGGGGTGTGTGTGTGTGTTGGGGGGCATTTTAGAAAAAATAACCAGCCATAGGGAAATGGATGCAGGTGTCTGGAAGGTAGGTTAGGCATGCATGTAACTAAGCATTGGAAAGCCTGCCTTAGGAGGAAATGATCTTAATTCCTCCATATGTTGAAGGGGCTATAAATTGACCATAAAACACTTAGTTACAAGAAATACCCTGACTTTTAATGGACTATCCTCTCCTCAGCACAGAAAATATAAATCATACAGAATAAGGAAATCTTCAAACCCACAGTGTCATACCTTCTTTGTATTTTGTGATTGAGAATTTTGCTTTTTCTTAAATCTAAATAATTGGCCTTCTTTGCTTGTCAAATAGACAACCTTCTCAAGCCTTCCATAGCAGCCTGAATTTCCTGAAATTGAACCTACTGCACTAATACTTATGAACTATTTGTTTATTTTCCCCACTGGATCCAAACGGTGGAGCCTCAGCTTTTCCTGTGCACTATTGTGTCGAGCACAGCCCATGGGGGACTGGAAACTATAATAAGAAAACAGAGAGCAACTTTAATCTCCTTTGCAAAATATCAGTGGAGTGATATGTTCACTGGAGATGGAAGCTTATGTAAATAGAAACACTCAGATTTTAGCAGCAGGTACTGGTTTCCATGCTCTTTCCTTGCTCATTTCTTGTCTTGAAGGCAATAAGGGGTTAAGGGGAAGAATCTGTGTGGAGGAGGAGGAGCAAAGAGTAGGCTCCATCTCCACCCTACATACCCACATAGCTCAGTCAAGTAACCACTGGGCACCAAGAACCAGGAAGAAAACTGGGATTTTAGCCAACATTAGCCAACCAGTGAGTATTTAGCATCTATGCCAAACCAATTATTATTGCCTTAGGTGATGCTGGAGACGAAGAGTTGAGTGTAAGAATTATCGACCCCTGGGAAGTTTATAGTGTAGGAGGGAATCTTTCTGGATCATATAGAAGGGGGCCATGGCTGAGTATAAACATATACAGTACACCCTTGATTATTAATAATAGGCACAACAACTAATTTTTATCAAACAACATTTTAGATGTGCTTCTAAGCACCATATGTGTATGAACTTACTTGATTCTCATAACAAATCTCTGTGCTGGTGCTATTATTTTTCCTTTACATATAAAGAAATTGAGATGTAGAAAGACTGGGTTGCCCCTGGAAACCACCATACAGTTCTCTGCTTTTGTGAGTTTGACTTTTTTAGAGTCCATATATAAGTGAGATCATTCAGTATTTATCTTTCTGTGGCAGATGAAGTTTTCAATTTTCCTTGTGCTTCTTTGACAGTATTCTATTTCTCAGTTTTCTGCAATAAGCATGTATGATTTTAAATACCACAAAATAACTCATTCGAGCAAGGGCAGGGGAAAGATTTAGTGAATGTTAGAACCTGGAATTGGGAGAGGAACAAAAAAGGTCTTATTTCTGCCATTATCCATCATATTGCCAGATTCCAAAAAATGGAATACTTTAAAATGAGATCCTGTCCCCATATTTAGTAATAAGAAAAAATTTTACTTCTTAAGAAGTAACAACATGAAATAAGCCTGGTTTTTTCCCTCCCAGCAGAGCGAATGGGCCTCAGTGATTATGTTCCTTACATATCCAGGGTCAGGGTGTTAACCAGTCTCTGTGGGTCTGCTGGACGCCAGAGTCTGCTGGCTAACACACTGTGCTCCTGCCCTTCCCATTACAGAGGAATCTCCAGCATGTTGGAAGACGATATTTTTATCACTGAAAGGCAAGGTGAGGAGGGCAGCCTGAAGAGCCTCAGGGAATCAGGCCAGGATGGCGGCCAGAGATACTCTTTACATTTTCAGAACCCGATTCAGTCTTTGGGATCTTAGCGGAGAGGGGGAGGGGGATGCCCAGGCATCTAGGAGGTGCGAACAGCGAGGGAAGAACACAGATTAAATGAGTCTTCCTGCTGGAGCTATATGCAGCACATCAGCTGGCTCCTTTTCCAATCTCCTCATTATTAGTTAATCCAATGATCATATTTTGTTAATCCTCTCATAAATAAAATATTATATACATCATGAAGACATCTCTGAGAGCGGATGACACCAAGTAAGCTAGAATGGATGACAGCAAAAATGGGGACTTTTCAGATACTGTCTTTACAATTATTGCCAGTTACCAGTACTTAAAAATCCTGTAAAATCAGCAGGGCTGTTTGGGACCTGATGTTTGGTGCAGCCCCTGGAACCTACCTCACCACTAGAATTTTTTCAGGGTTTTTCTTTATAGTACTGGGCATCAAAGTAAAACAATTTTGCAGAGACCTTAGTTATCCTACTATAGCTGTTATTATTTTATTAAATAATTGGTAGCAGAGAGAAGACCAACTTGCATTTCTGTATTTCCTCCTCCCCTCTCTCTTCATTTTTCCTCACTTCTTCTTGAGTTTAACCAAGTAACTGAGAGCTCAGGTTTGAAGCCAGATGAATCCGAGGAGCAAAACACAGTTTGCCATCTATATATAGGCTGTGAAACCTAGGGAGAGCCAGCCACCCTCATTCTCAATTCAGTCCCCCCCTTTAAACAGGGTAGGTGTGAGGATGAAATGAAATAACACAAATTAAGTAGCTAGCAACATTCCTGCCATCTGTTAAGTGGTTACTAAATTTTAGAAAGAGGGGAAAAAAAACTAAAAGCAAATAACAACAACAACAACAACAACAACAAAGCAGTATGATTGGGCCAATAAGAATTTGGGGGTAGGGTGGGTGTGTTCCTTGAAATGTTTTTGACTTTCCTCTAAGAGAGGTTTACTATCTTACAATGGGGTCAAACTAATTTTTCTATCTATATTGTTGGCCATAGCTTTTCTTTTTCATCCCAAAGTTAGAACCATAAATTTTTTCCAGTGAGTTGATGATTAAGGTGAGGTCCAAGGACTCTTTCCCCACTTACTGTTTGAAAACCACCTTTTGTGGAGATTTTTGATGGATTGCAGGGATATTTATGACTCAGGCCTCCTGGCAAAGACCCTGATGCTGACTCATTCATTACCCTCAGAGAGAAAGAGGAGGCTGCTGAAATCATCATTCATTTATTCTGCCTCTCAGTGATGGTGTGAGGTCAAAGCTAAGCCATCCAGTGTAGGCTGAATATGAAATCAGAATTTCAATAGCATCTATTTGACCACCAGAGCAAAAAGCATTTCTAACAAACAGACACTCATAAAATTCTTTGCAAAGTTCTCCTTAACACAAGAGCTGCAGTGCTGCTAAATGATCACATTCCACTGGATGCCTCATGCTCCAAACACACAGAAACTATCATTTCCCCACAGAACAAGAGAAAACCAAGTGACATTTGATGGAAAGGTAGGATGGACAAAAAGAGAAAGGAGGCACATTCTGGAATTTTCAGTGACTTTAGCCCTGAAATTGAGAATAAAGGGCACTTTACAGTAGTATAAGAAGAAGTATAAAAGATTTTCATTGTCATAAAACAATAAAGGAGAATAAAGGGCACTTTACAGTAGTATAAGAAGAAGTATAAAAGATTTTCATTGTCATAAAACAATAAAGATCAATATTCCACAAATAATAACAGCATAAGATCATTACTATCATACAATGATCACAAAAAATACAACATCAATAAAATTTACTGAACACAAGAAATTTAGGAATACACAAATCAGTAAAGGAAGAAATACTAATCGCTAACAATTGTTTGAATGCTTTGGTCAAGGAGTGGTGTACAAATTCTAAATGCATTCTTTCATTCAATCCACAAACAATATTGTAAGAGAAATACACTTCACTACTTCTATATATGGTTTATAACTGGAGAACTCCAGGCTGAGGGAGGTTAAATATCTCACTTAAGAGCACACTGTTAGCTGAGTAGACTGATTCTAAAGCTGATCTAAAGCAATCTTTCATTCCATCCACAAACATTACTACTGTACAAGTACACTGCTCTCCTTTTGCACACAGTTTATAGCTGGGAAACTCCAGTCTGAGGGAGGTTAACTATTTCACTCAAGAGCACACAGTTAGCTGAGTAGACTGATTCTAAAGCCCATCTTCTGCTATTGCTGCTTCAGCAAAGAAAAGTTGCATTGAAAATAAAGCTATCCATTATTTGTCGTAAATTACAAATATTCGTTGCAAATGTTATTTTTAAGCACCAAACATGACCCTTGGCTCCAGATACAGGATACGGGTGAAATTTGGGGCTAAATGTGGAACTCTTGACCACTGTGGACTCTTAGCACCACTTCCTCTACAAACACCAGTCAGAGGAGGGGCAGGACCTGCCGTGTACTGACTCAGAGTCAGCTCTGAACAGTCAAGTAGTACGCTCAGTGCAAGCCAGATGGGGACACGGGGCAAGAGTTACAGAATTTCCAAAGTGCAGGGCTGGGTAGTCAAAGCAAGGTTTTCAACAAACTGCTAAAGATTACCTGAGGCCGCTGTCAACAGAAATATTTTGTAAGATACGAAATTATGGGGAAGGAGCTTATTTCTACTTTCAATACAGTAGATGCCTCCAGTAGAGCTACTACCCTTGACCCACATTTTAAGTAAATGAGTAAGATCTGTAATTCTAAATAAATAAATTCAAAATTCATTTTAAAAATGGGTAAGAGCTACCCATAAACATCAGGCTTTTAGCCGAAAGCATGTGGTCTAATAAAAGAATACTTATAAAGACTTGAGACTAGAGATAAGATGACAGGCTATTGAGATCCTGTATTAGTGCTGTTCTTTCTATGCTTGGACTGGAGCTTTGGACCATCCTCTTTCAAGAAAGCCTACCATCAGCATCCAGTTTGAGAAGGGTACGGGTAGATTTTAGACAGGGAGAATAAACACACACACAAACACACCTGCATACACCATATTATTTAGTGGTTTATGCTGTATGTAATTACTATCCTGGGTGAATTCTGCTTGCCAGTTCCTTACCTCAAGGCAATATCGGGTACGATCAGTGTAATACTGGATAGTACACATTTTCTGCATTGACTTTTAGACTGAATAACGACACCAAATAATAAAGGTCACAGTGGTGGTAGTGATAGTAGTAGTAGTGAGAGCAGCAATAAAAATGAGAGCAGCTGGTATATACTTAGTTTTTTAGGCACTGTTTTGTTCTGGTTCCTGCCCCCGACCATCTTTTTTGTTTGCGATGCTAGGGGGCAGTTGTTCTGCCGCTGAGATATATTCCCATCCCCTCTAGGCACTGCGACTTTATGTTGTCTCATAAAGTGGTTGTGAAGGTTAAAAAAAAAAAAGCTAGGCACTATTATAACCCTGATTTTGCAGATGGAGAAACTGTGTTAAGTTTCCCATGTGTAATATCTCATTCAATTTTCACAGTTACCTGTGTGCAGGTAACTTTACAAATGAGGGAGATGAGGCACAGACTGGCTATTTGGTCATAATCTCACAGCTAATACAGTAGGTTAAAGAACTAGAATGCACCATTAGGTTTGTTTGCAAGGCTCAATTCTGAACATTATACTTCTGGTACCAGTATTCCCCTTATCCTAGACACATCCCAGCTACTCTCAGATACTCCTTTTCCCACTCTGCCTGTCTCAGTTTGAAGGAGATGTGACATGTCTTTCCTTCCTTAGCTGTCAAAGTGGATAAAATCAATGCCTACCTCAAAGGACCAGTGTGACAACTGAGATCCTGTAACACATGGAAAGGGTCTACACAGCGCCTTTCATGTAAAGACCTGAGATCTGTTTGGGGGATTAGATTACTGCTGTTCCTGCCCTACCCTCTCTCTGCCAAAGGCGTTTCCTCCCAGAGCCCTGGAGGAAGCAGAGGATGAATCTCCTCAGGAGGAGAAGTTGAAGGGCCAAGGGTTAATATGTAGAAGAGGAACTGCGCCACAAGAGAGGAAAAGGAGCGAGGGAATTGCTTTGGATCCCATTGCTGGGAGCCACTATCTTTTTTATCGTTTGTGTAAATCACTTGGCTTTAAAGACACCACAGGCCAAGCCTCTGAGTGTGCTGATGAAAAGAAATTGGGTAACACAATAAATAATGGTAAAACTAGGCTGCCAAATGAAGAAGGATTTAGATCATTCAAATCCTAGGCTATGAGTTGTCAAATCCAGTTTAATACTGATAAGTGCAGGATAATAACTCTTAGCAAATAGTCCTCTCTCCCCAGCTTCCCCTTCCCCTTGCAAGGCTTCCAGCTCCTTGCCCACCCCTTGCAAACAGAAAGAGAACCCTGAAGGGATTTGCAATATGAAAAGGGATGGAATATACTGACCAGAAATGAGCCTGAGTTATTATATAATAATCCCAGCTGCCTCAGTTGGGTTTAGAGTAAATATGAAGAGCTAATAGAATGCAGTAAGGTTCAATTAGCTGCAAAAAAGAGATTCTAAATTAGAGCAGGTTTTGTACCATTAACTAGGTTGGGGGAAGAGCAACACAGTTGGGTACAATGGAAAAATAGAAATGATCAGGGAACATAAAGTCATGGATGTTGCTGGGGTGGCTATGGAGTAGTCTGAAAGTGGAGTCAGTGCTGAGGGACACTTGTCAAAACAAGAAACAATGTACTCATCTACGGCCTGTTCTTAACAGCTGAGGTTATTCTTATAGGGCTCACGCCCATTCTCGGAGACCTGGCCTAGAAGACAATCCTACCTGATAACCCTGGACTTCCCAATAATCACTCTTGATACAATGATATTGATATAATATCATTCTTTCAACAAATATTTACTGAAAACCAATTATGTTCCAAGCATTATTCTAGAGCTGAGGATATAGCATTGCACAAAGCATATTGCCAAGGTGACAATGATGGCTGAGCATTTACACTGTGCCACATGGCTTACAACCATGTGCTCCTTCAATCCTCACACTTTTATGATATAATTATTATTAGCATCATCATTTTACAATCAAGTAAACTGAAGCTCAGAGACATTAAGTAACTTGCCCATAGTTGTGAAGGAAGGGATGATGTTCACATCTAGTCCCAGTCTATACATAGCCCCTCTGCTTTCCACTGGTTCCAAATGAGGAACTGAGTCACGGCAGCCACCCTGCGAAGTGCAGGCATCTCTAGCTGCTTCACCCATGGGCCTGGCACCACTCTAGCTCTGGACCTGTACATAAGTACATTTCCCAAGTGGCATCTGAACTGCAGCGAGCTCAAATATTCTGGCTCTGACAGAGTCTGCTATTTGATTTTAACACCACCGTGAGAGTATGAAACCAGGATGACAGCTCTGTGCTTTCCTTCCTGCTCTGTTGTTACCTAGTGGTGCCCACTTCTGATCACATCTGGCTGCCCCAGTGGGTCCTGTCCAGAACCAGTAGCTTCATTTTATGCTCAAACCCCACACTGTCCAATAGAAGTAATGGGGCTCATGTACATCATCTTAAATTGTCCAGTGGTCACATTAAAAAATGAAACAGGTAAGATTTAATAATATACTTTATTTAACTAAACTTATGATTATCATCTTGATACGCAAAAATATTAAAATTACTGAGTTTTACTTTTTTTCATACTAAGTCTCCAAATTCTGACTTGTATTTTACATGTGTAAAACATCTGAATTTGGACTAGCCACATCTCAAGCGTTCTATAGCAAATGGACAATGAGCTTGAGCTACACTTGTTCATGTTCATCAACTTGTCCTGACTAGATCTTATAAGCTGTGCCTTCCAGTGGCATTTATTGACAGTTTACCTCACGCCAAGATTTGTACTGGGCATTTTCACGCATATCACACTTCATCTTCCTGGTAGTTTTCCAAGAAAATACTGTTGGCAACATACACAGATAAGCAAATTGTAGACAGTGAATTGGGGGCTCTGTATAGGGCATGTTTACTTTTACCCCTTCAACACCTAGCACAATGTCTTGCAGAGAACATGATTCAGTTTGTGGACTGAATGACTGATTACTTAGCTTGCAGGATAGCTGGGATTTGAGTCAGGTGTGCCTGATTTCAAGGCTTGTATTCTTTCATCTATGCCGCTTTTTATTTTACTTTATTTTTGCTACTTTAATTATTAGAGGGCTGTTACAGTCCCAAGGCAATGTACCATGATTCCCAATGCTTATTAAGTATACAGGTCTTTTGTTCCAATCAAACAAGTTATAGATAAAATCTCTTTATCTGGTGTTATATTCATTGGTGCCTACCATTTCTTTGACTGTGTTTGTTTAACAAAGAATTTTTAGATGTCTACTTTGACCTGGGGGCTATGCTCAACTTTAGAGATACAAAGATCATCAAAACATGATCCTCAACCTCAATCTGGTTGGAAAATGTATTAGTCAGTTTTCTTGTTGCTGGACAAAATACCTGACACCTACAACTTAAAAGGGGAGAGAATTCACTTGGCTCAAGTTTCAGAGGATTCAGTCCATGGGAGGCTGGCTCTGAGGCGGGAACATCATGGTGGAAGGGAATGATGGAGCAAAGCTGTTAAAGTCAGGGTGGCCAGGAAGCAGAGCACAGGACCGGAGCTGGGGGGAAAGGTCTAGGTAACAGATGAAGCAATGGGAACATGAAGTGCAAGAGCTGGGCAAACAGAGGAAACATGTCCGGATGACTCTAGGGAAAGGAGTGTGAGGTTCAGGATGAATGTTTTCTTGCATGATAGGAAGAAAAAAAAATCAAGGATTTTGAAGATGGGAAGGGGATCTAATAATGGAGGTAGAGAAGAAAGGGATAAAAAAAGAATTAAAATGTGTTATGTGCATGTACTCAGTTAAAAAACGAAGAACTGAAATGAACAGACACTCCTCAGAAGAAATACAAGTTGCCAACAAATACATGAAAAAATTGTTCAGCATATCTGGCTACTCAAAAAATGCAAATTATAACAACACTGAGATTCCATCCTACTCTAAAAAGAATGGCTATCATCAAGAACTCAAAAAACGACAAATGCTGGCAAGGTTATGGGAAAATGGAACACTTCTACATTGTTGATGGGAATGTAAACTAATACAACCACTAGAGAAATTAGTATGGAGATTCTCAAAACACTAAAAGTAGAAATGCCATTCGATCCAGCTATTCTCCTTCTAGATATCTTCTTGAAAGAGTTAGACATCATATTACAGTGATACATACATACTTGTGTTTATAGTAGCACAACTTACAATAGCTAAATCTCGGAAGTGGCCTATATGCCCATTATAGATGAATGGATAAAGAAAATGTGACACATGTCACATTTCACTTTCAAATGTGATATACACAATGGCGTACTACTCAGACATAAGAGAGATACATTTGAGTCACTTTTAGGAAAATGGATGCACCTTAAAACCATAATGCTAAATGAAATAAATCAGACAAATGTTATATATCACATGGTGTGCCTTATAGGAGAAACTCAAAGTATAAATAATTTAAAGAGAAAAATTAAAGACAGATTATATGAAATGAGGAAGCAGACCTTTTTCAGATGAGAAGGTGACCTAGGAATACAGCAAGGGGAAGAAGAAGGGGAAAATGAAAAGGATTAAGATGTGATATGTACATGTACCAGCTCCCACAATGGATGTATTCATTATCAACATGTACTAGTAAGCATGTACTAATAAAAATAAATTTGAAAAGGAAGTGGTATGAAAGAAGAGTTGTACAGTGGCACAACAATGTTTACAAGAACAGGGACGAGAATCTAGGAGATGATTTCTAGCTACCTAGTCCTTAAAGAAGAGTGTTCCAAGTAGACATAAGGAACTTTGGGGTAGAGGTATTAAGAGTAAGGAAGGAACTTCAAAATTTCCATTCTAAATGAAGAGCCCTTAGAATCACAGAACTCAAGTAAAGGAAGTTATCATCTCTGGAAGAAAAAAATCTTGCGGAAATCACTTCCATACTTTCTCGTTCCAAAATTTGAGTCTGCCAAGTTAAAATAATATTTGTAAATGAGACTGCAAATGTAACACAGAAAAAAAGTTTTAGTTGGATAGCTATTTAAATGTTTGTGGTAATTTTGTTTTAATGCTGGGAACTTATTAAAATTGTCTGATTTTTTCCCTATGAATATGTTTTCTTTTACAGAGACAAACATGAAAATACAATAATTCAAAGGTAAGTGTTTTTAAAAGAAAGATGATCATAGGAAGGTAGAGTGCTTTTCAAACTATGTCTCACAGATTGTGTAGCTCACAATCACCAAGGGAACACATTAAATGCAGATTTCAAATCAGATTCTTTAGGAAAAAGACTTTGGAATCTGTGTTTTTAAGAACACCCCAGGAGTTTCTTTGCCGATCACAGAGATTTTGAAAACCCCTGGTTGGTGAGGACCGAGCACACTTCTCAAGGAAGGTTCAAACCTAGCAGACAACCTTTCTTCTCCATATATATGTACCTTAGACACTAGGAGAATAGGTGAGCTTAATATAGGGTTGTAACTTAATGAAAGTGACTTTTTATCTTCTAAAACATTTTATACACTTAAAAATGTACTTACAATCTGAATTTGGACATGCTGATGACAGGAGAAGGGAGCAGCGTAAATAATGACCTGATAGTGTTCTATAAGGTATGACTGAAAATACAGTGAATATTTAAATCTGAAAAAATTTGTTAGAGTAAAAGACACACTACCATTAATCCCCCTCGAAACACTCTTCCTCACTTCAAACACATTTATCCCAATGTTCTTAATACTATCTGAAGTAGTTCTGGAAGTCTTTCGTGAGTGTCTGTAGTTATGCTGTTGTAACAGCCTTAATATCTTGAATAGATTCAAAAGGTTTGCCTTTCATGGTCATTGTGCTTTGTGGAAGAGTCAGAAGTCACACAGCGCCAGGACCAGTGAATAAGGGGGTTGAGGACGCTCTGCTCTGTCTTCTTTTTATGAATCTGCCTTTCCGCTGGATGGTGCAGCATTCACCATATTTTTGATCACATCTTATAAAGACACTCATAAAGTATGAGTATTTCCACAACTGCTTCAGAAAGTGGTAAGAATGATGGGATAAATCTGTTCTAATGAGGGAGAATACATATTTTTGAGGGGGATTAATGGCTATGTGTCTTTTGCTGTAATGTAAATTTTTAATACAAACATTCACTATGTATTTTATTCACACCTCATATACCCAGACAAATCCAACTTTCTAGGAGGAGAGCGTGAAACCCTCTCTGCAGATGGCATGGCGTATTTTCTCTTGGGCACTTAAGTATTTTTCCCTCTCTGATCCTTGTGGAGGGCAGACTAGAATCAACAGATAGAGGCAGTAACAACCACGCCAGGGCTGCCTCTCTCAGGAGTGGTACTCAGTCCCCAGAGTTCTGAGGATCACATCACAAGAACATTGAGTCAGTATCTATCAGGGTGAGTAGTGCTGCTACTCTTGCCTCTGTTGAGAAGCTGGGTTCCAGGACTGAGAATCCATGATTTTAGGTCATCTAACTTTAATTCATCCTATCATGTCATATTTGATACACTCTTGTATGTCACTCTAAATTCTTTTTGAAACAGAGTAGAGTAAAAAAGTATTCTGGGTCAACGATTCTATTTTGATGGACTGAGATCAGCCTAGTTTCCAAATATAAACAGGTATACTGAAAGCTGTTTCTATGCTTCTGGTTATGAAATTGTTGTACGTGTGTATATGTGTGTGTGTGTATGTGTGTGCGCACGTGTGCGTGTATTTGTGTGAGTATGTGTAAGAGTTGCTGGTAAAGAAAGAATCACTGGTGATCTTTCTTAGAGGTAATAGGATTTTCTTAATCAAGCCCATTAGACTATCTTTTTGTAATTATCTCAGGGGCCAATCTATCTATATAATGGGCTCTGGAGGAATCAAACCTTCACGTTTTTACAAAAGAAAATGTTGTGTACATGTCAGAAGAAAACAGTTTTGAAGAATTACTGGCTAATCATCTCAACAACAGCCGAGGGGACTTTGCTGTGCTACTGCAAAGCACTGTTGGATTTGGGACTTTATTGCTCCAAAGGGTATTTCTTTTTTTCATGAGCTGTTCAATAAATCTAAAATGTGTGTGATGCCAATGGCACGGGGGACTCCACACCATCTGGTGAGGTTGGGCAGGCTGCTGCCTGCCTGCTCACTCACTCTGTGGGAGGATCCAGAGTCCTAAGGCCAGAGAGACTGCCAAAACTCTGGATGACTTTGGGTGTGGTTATGTCTAGCTCTGTTGCTTCTGTAGATTGGGCTGGTCAATTGTCCCAATTCCTCTTATCTGGACAATTACTACCTTCACATTGTGGATGTGTACAATACATTTTCAGCCAGTGCTACTTGAAGATATTCGTGCTATATAATGGTATTCCGATCTCTTCAGGTTTTTTGTAAATTATCAACATGTGTGGGATACAGGTAATTGATTCATAGTGAAATAAAAATCTTGAAAAGCTATGAGTTAAGAAACGAAGAATGATTGAATTGTGATGAAAAATAACAAGTGATAGTAGTTACTATGAATTGAATATGTCCTCCACAAATTTATATGGTTGAGTCTTAACCACCAGAACCTCAGAGTGGGACCTAATTTGGAAGTGATCACTGCACATGTGATTAGTTAAGATGTGGTCATTAGTGTGGATCCTAATCAAATATGGTTAGTGTCTTTATAAAAAGGGGAATTTGAGACAAGAGATAGACATGCACAAAGAGGGAACACGATGTTGACATAAAGACAGAGAGATGCTAATACAGCTACAATGCCGAAGAATGACGAAGATTGCCTGCCGACCACCAGAAACCAGACGAGAGGCACAGAAGAGCTTCTCAGTCACAGCCTTCAGAAGTGACCCGCGGCGTCAACATGTGGAACTTGGATTTCTTTTTTCGACAACTATGAGACAATAAACTTCTGTTTAAGTCATTCAGCTTATACTACTTTGTTATGGCAGTCCTAGCAAATTAATAGAGTAACATGAGTCAAGTTCTTTGCTAAATATTTGCTTATATCATTTCACCTTCTTTAACAATAGACTTTTGGTCTGAAGACGGGTATGAATGGCTTGGTGGGTAGGAGAAGAATTTGTTTTTTTTCTCTTTTCATGAGCAGTAATGGATTGAAATAGAGATTTCAACATAGGCTGACCTGTAGGACTTGGATTATGATGTAGTATTCACATATTCCCTTCATATATAGCTTTGCCAAAAATTTGTAAAACTACTTACAAGGCTAAAAGAAAGCATCATGTTTGGGACTTTTCCCCACTTGTGGTCCATATAAGATGCGCTTTTCAAGAAAAGGAAAAGGTGAGGTGGTTCCTGTATACTTGGTGAGAGGTAACTGATATTAATTTTAGCTCGATAAATCTGATGGCATTTTTTTCTTTTTTCTTTTTTTTTACTTTGGGACTGAATGTCTTTCCCTTCCCCTACAAATCTGAGGTAATTCAAATTCTCAAGCCTAAGACTCTATTGTGCTCTGTTTTTTAAATCATGCTTTAATTTTTCATTATCGTTTCCCTTTCATATTCTGTTTAGAACTTATTTTAATTCCCTCTCCTGTCAAGTTGATTTTCTCCAAGCTTCCTCCTAACAGGGCCATTGCAGTACAAGGAAGAAAACAGGCAAAAGCCAAGAGGAAAATGAACTGACACACCAAGTCATAAGTTAAAATGTGTCCCACATATGATGGTCATAAAATCATTGAGCAAATATTGCTGCCAATCAGTCTGCTTCCGCACTGAGTGGTTTGCAGGCAGGATTACCAAGATTAAAACCAGGACCAATGACGTGCAAAAGTGGGCCCAACTGACCTTATTGATTCTTCCCCACTGAGAAAGAATCACAGGTTAGCAGGCAGAAATCAATTCAACTGCATTAAGTTAAGCCAAGTGTAGATTTATTCATACCATGCGTGGAAATCACTTTCCAAAGTGCCAAAAAATTAACTCTAGATAAGTATACATGCTACATGCTGGTTTATAAATGCTTATGTAGGTACCTGCTTCTTTTTCCTTTTTATATTATTTTAAAATCTGAAAAAAAATGGAATAGAACACAGGCTGTTACAACCCCTCCCCCATTTTCATTCTTTTTGTATGTGTGTGTGTTTTAATTAGTACATGTTTGTGATATGTAATGATTATATTCATTGTGGGTAGTTGGCACATGTACATGACATGTCTCAGTTCTTTTAATGTCCTCTTCCCCTTCACCCTCCATCTCTGGCTCCCTTTCTTATTTTCAAAAGGCCCATCTATCTCCCTATTGTTTGTGGGTACTTGGCTATTTCAGATGCACCCAGCTCTCAGGATGTAATGACAGAGCACACACACATACTTCTGCCATCAGGGAAGCAATGGAAGCCATCGGCTCTCAAGGAAATCATATTTTTTGGCTTTTTAGATTAAGGGAAGCTGCCTTTAGGCTTCAGTGTGCCACGGGGAACAGAGAATTCATTCTCTTCCCTTCTCCAGTGAGAACACACAGGCCGGGTCTAAAGAGAGCTTTCAGAATGAACAATGGGTGGAAAACACTGCTTTTCCAGCAGTGAGAAATGTGAAATTCCACCCCTACCCTCCCATGTGTCACCAGGGAACCATCCTGTCCACTCCATCAGTACCGGGACATGAGCCAGGCAATCATTTGTACCCAGAGACTCAGCTTTAACTTAAAAAAAAAAATCACCAGAAGAGCCAAAAGAGGGCTCCTCCTCATTCCTCATCTCCAAGCAACAAAGAGCAACAGATTTTCCTGCAAGAAGTTATTTGTGGTTCTGACTGAGAGTAGCTTAAAGCTTGCTTTTCCTTTAAGCAGACTGTATCTACTTCTACGCCTACCTTGCCTGCAAAGACAAGGTCCTCTGCCTTCAGGGTCCCTTGATCCACTGAGGCATTTTAATGCATTGCTAGGTCTCCAGTAGGTGGACTGTGAGCCAAGAGAAGTATCTCCACGAAACACACATTGTCAGCACCACAGAGATCAGGCTGTTAAGAGACCAAAGGCCAAATTTATACTTAGTTGGGAATATAAAAGGTCCACTCCCAATTCGATGGAAAAATAGATAATTGACCCAGATCCTTCAGTTCTCAACACTGGGCACTGGGGCAACAGGAGACGTCTATGTCTTTGCAGCCCAGTTGTTAGTTCCCTGCTTCATTTGCCCATAGCTCTAAAATGTGGGAAGGGAGGGAGAGGAGAACAGAGAGGGAAAGGGAGAGGAAGAGAGACAGAGAGAGACAGAGACAGACAGAGAGAGAGACAGAGACAGACAGAGAGACACACAGGCGGACAGACCAACAGGCTGTCCAATCAATCCAACTGAGACAGAATGGAATGATATGGTAAAGACCGCTGGATTAAAATTAGCAGGCCTGCGTAGTTCTTCTAGTTCTACCACCCAGTTACCCAGGGAGGTCTTGAGCTGGTGATGTGACCATACCAGAACCATGACTTTCTCAGGTATAAAATGAGAAGTAGAATTTCAGCCAATATTCCAAGGCTTTAAGCTTTTTTTTTTCCCCCAAAGTGCAATAAGCACAATGTGATTTTCAGGATTATAATAAAAGATAGTGTAAGAAAACAAATACAATAGCATCTTGTAAGCTATTAAATGATAGCTATATTAGCTATTGTCATAGAGATGGGAGAAAATTCTTTAAGGACATTATCTTTTTCATGAGCAGTTTGGCACAATTATTTGGATTCACTAAACTCTTGAAGTCACTGAATCTCTTTGAACTTTGGTTTCCCTGTCTAAACTGCTGGCCTTCTGCAGGATGGGAAAATGAAGTAAAGGAAGTATGAATGTGTTGAAAACCACAAATTGCCCTAGAAATGCAAGCAATGCTTATTTAGAGAACTCGCTTTGACTTTTGGCATTATGATGCACACACTGTTAGTTCTTGGCTCCATGACAGGCTTTAATTGGCCTGGCTATGGAAACCGTATAGAGCTATTACATGCTACACCTGTGATGGCCGGGCAGCGTGCTAATCCAGATAATTACGTTGGGGACCCAGAAATGGCTGCAGCACTGTGCATAATCCTCCTCACTTTGAGAGAGAAGTTAACAGATGCTTTTGGTCTCTCATATTGTCTCACTTTCTTGGAGACGGGTCGCGATCAGACCTACCTCAATCAAACAACATCTATCGCCAGTTTCTGGAATGTCACAACATCTGTGAAGAAATACTAACTTTGACGTTGAAATAGTTTTTGGCTTGGGAGAAAAAAAAGTCATGTGTACCAAACATTGGAATAAACAGTTACTTTGTGGCAGTGAGAGTCAGGAGTAAGAAAGTTGATCTTTTTTATATATTTCAGAGAAAAAGGAACAGGAGGATGGGCAGATCTGTTTAACTCTCCAAGTATTTATTCTTTAGCCTGTAAGAAGAAAGGAGAATTAGGCTTCTGGGACTAAACAACTCTCTATTCCTAAGCTTCTCACTGAAACTACCAAATCTGTTGGAATTTTCTCCCTTGCCACCTCTCCTATCCTCCAACATGCCCACCACTTCTAAGAAGTAGGACAGTGTATTCTGTTTGGATTTCTTTTCACCCTTGGGCAAAACAGCCTGATTAGTGACTAGAAGGTGGCATGTATGAATATCGGCTGTGTGCTAATCATAACATTCTGCATTTAATCCTATAGGATAAAGGTGCTTCAAGGATATTTAAAGCCCGTTATGAACTGTGGCTTAGGAAGGGCAACCTAACAAGTTCATACAGCAGAGTTTGAATGCAAACTCAGCTCTCTTGATTTCAAGTCTTCCCTACATCATCTGTGGAAGAAGACTTATTCAAAGGCTATGAACCAGGCCTAGGTTATTCCTAAGACCTCAGAATCTACCATAGCACTTGTGACCTTATTGTGAAATTTAATTTTGAGAAGAGGAAGTTCCCAAATTGCTCAATATCTCTAGCATACCCAAAACTAAAAGATGCAGCATCCCGTTCCTACTCATCTTCTCTGCCACTGCTGAGCCGGAGGAAATGGTTCTTGTTCCCCAAAGGTGGGCAGAGTAGTTGTGAGACCATCCTGGGGACACGGGCATATACAGCAGCTGGGAAATCATTCCAGTTGGCGAGATCCCAGGAGAGTGGTTTTTGGTCTGGGTCTAATTTGTTCTACCCTGAAAGAAGCCAAACTGAACCATTTATATCTATAGTTCCCAATCTATGCACCAAGGTGCCCAAGGTTTTTGTGACAAACTTACAGGGGAGCTATAGAGTATTTTAAGTGTTGAGCGAGGGCTGCAGGCATAGCTTGGTGTTAAAGAATTTCCTAGCATGTGAGCAGCTCTAGGTTTTAGCTCCAGGAAAATAAAAATGAGGAAATAACAGTGATTTTCAACATCTCTCAAATACTTTGAGAACTACTAGCATCAGGAAACTCATTGCTCCAACATTAGCACACAATATTTTCTCTTTAACAGCAATGTATCCTTGTAAAGCTGGGTTTCTGGCAGTTAATATAATTAAAGACAAGCACTAAATCCAAATCAATGTGGAACATATAACAAGGGTGTCCATATCCAGTTGATTCCAAGGTGTGAGAAGATGCACAGAGTCTAATAGGTGAACATATTTTATTGGAAGTAATATAATTATGAATGGAATAAAATTATTTCAATTTATATGTACTCTTTTTCCTCCCAAAGTTACTAAACTGTTAAGGCATACATACTAAGTAGTTTGGACCTATCTGCTTAATAAACAGAACTGTTATGAATTTCTCTTGGCCCAGGAAGATTGTGGAAAATATTACTGCAATAGTAAGCATGCTGTGAATGGAGGTAGTTAGGGAACCTGGGCTCTGTGCCCACCTGGTTGGTCCTGTGTTAGTTACCCCAGGACTGGTCCTGCCTCAGGTTGTCCACTTGCTACATGGGCAGCAGCAACATCAGCTCCCAGTTACTTAGCTCTTAGCAACCCAAACACTCACTGGCCAGTTCAGAAGCCGTATAATTGCATGACCTCATTTAATCTCCAAAGCAATGTAAACATGAGACTTTTAAGATCTCCATTTTTCAGATGAGGAAATAGAGACTCAAAGAGATTAACGCACTGCTCAGGGTCATTTAGCGAGTAAGTGGCAGAACAGGGCTGTAAACCTGAGGCTGATTTATGCACACTTTTAAGGATGGGCTCTCCCTGTACCGTGGGTTTTTTTTTTTTTTAGCTTTTAATTTTGAGATAATTATAGATTCACATACAGTTGTAAGAAATAACAAAGAGTTACTATGTACCCTACTACTACGTACCCTTCCCCAGTTGTCCTTTATGGTAACATCTTGCAGAACTATTAGGACTATATCACAACCAGGATGTGAACATTGATAGAGCCAAGATACGGAATGTCTTTGTCACTACCGGGATCTCTTGTGTTCCCTTTTACAGCAATGTCCACTTCCCTCCAGCTCTTACTCTCTCTTTAATGTCTTCAACGCAAGTTTCTGGAGATTAATTCAGATGGTTGTGGACACCAATCATTTCTTCCTTTTTTATTTCTGAGTAATAGTCAACAGTATGAATATATCACAGTGTCTTTCGCTAGTCACCCATTTAAGGACACTTGGGGTGTTTTCAGTTTTGGGCAATTATGAAAAATGGTGCTATAAACATGGTGTCCAAGTTTGTACATAGGTTTTTGTGTGAGCATAGGTTTTTATTTTTCCTAAGGTAAATGTGTGGGAGTACAATTCTTGGGTCACATGGATGTTTTTTCAGGATAGTTGTGCGGTTACATCCTGCCAACATCATAGGAGCAACAGAAGTCCTCTGCACCCCAGCACTTGGGGTTATCACTGTTTTCTATTTTAGCCACTGTGATAAATAAATAAGTCATAGCTCATTGTGGTTTTAATTTGCATTTCCCTAATGGCTTACGATGTTAAACATTTGGGGATATGATTATTTTTCATGTGTCTACCATCTTTGATGAAGTATCTCTTATGTCTTTTGCCCATTTTCTAATTAGATTATTATTTAGTGCTGAGTTTTGAGAGTTCTTTCTGTATCTCATTTCTTCTAGTCTGTAGACTGTCATTTCAACTTCTAAATGAGGCCTTTTGCTGAGCAAATGGGTTTTCATTGTGATCAGGTTCAATTTATGGATTGTGCGTTTGGTAACAAGTGTAAGTGTTCTTTGTCTACATCGTGAAAAATTTCTATTTTATAATATAGCTTTACGTTTTACACTAAGTCTGTGAACTATTGTGGGTTAGCAAGATATGAGCCCTGTGTTAGGGCTAACATTTAGCCCATGGGAGTCCAGATGCTCCAGCACCATTTGTTGAAAAGTCTATTTTCCTCCAGTGGATTGCCTGTGCACCCCTGTTGGAAATCAGCGAAGCATGAGTGTGGGGCTCTGCTTCTGGATTCTTTGTTCTATTCCATGGATCTATGCCTCCACCCTTCCACTAATGCTACACAGTCTTGATTACTCTAGTTATAGGATAAAATTTGAAATTAAGTAGACTGGTTTTCCCCCTAGTATTATTCTCTTAAAAAAAAAACACCTATTTTAGCCATTTTAGTTCCTTTGAGTTTCCATATGCATCTTAAAATAATTTAGTCTGTATCTACAAAACAATCTTGGTGATATTTTGATTGAAAAATTGCATTAAGTCTATGTATCCAATTAGGGAGAGCTGACATCTTTGCTATGCTGATTCTTATGCTTTCAACTGCCAAATAATAACACTTGTAATTTCAGGGCTAGGATCACAAATTTAATTGCTCCAAAGGGGTCCCATGTATCAGGTTGAAGAACATGCAATCTTCTTTTTTGTTTTTTTTTTTGTGTGTGTGGTGCCGGGGATTGAACTCAGGCCCTTGTGCTTGCAAGGCAAGCACTCTAGTCACTGAGCTAAATCCCCAGCCCCACATGCAATCTTCTTATAGCAACTAGATACTGAATTATATTTCTCTACTATAGTTAAATAAAAGAGCAATCAGATGTAATATGACAAAGAATATGACCTCAGCATGGGAAACATAATAGGAAACGAAGGGTATTGTGGCTTGCTAGAGGAAAGTATGCCCCTAAGAACAGGGCAGCTGCTACTCAGTTCCTGTCTTAAGAATATGTGCACAGTCTTTGGGAGGCAGAGGCAGAACAACTACAAGTTCAAGCCCAGGCTGGGCAACACAACAAGCAATTTAGTGTGTCCTTGTCTCAAAATAAAAAGGGCTAAGGATGTAATTCAGTGGGAAGTCCCTGGGCCCAATTCCTAGCAAGGCAGTAAATGAATGAATGTATGAATAAATAACCAACCTGCCCATGGGCACAAGCTTGGTGTGGTGGTGCACACTTCGAATCCCAGCACTTGGAGGCAGGAGGATCGTGAGTTTGAACATGGCTATGGCTTATAAATTGCTACAGCTTATAAATTTTCGACAGAAGCTAGAAATCACTTAAAAAAATGTTAGCAGCAACTTCAACATAAAACAAAAGCAGTCAAATGTACACCTTTCTAGGCTGAATTCAGATGACCATGATCTTCTCTGTGGTCTCTGAATTACAAGAGGCAACAAAATGACTTATACTCCACCACAACAGACACCAGTAAGCTATTCCACATTCTGTCATTACAGCAGGTGTCACGGGAGCACACAGGGGGACTCTTGCCTCTGCTCTGGGAGGTCAGAGATGGCTCCCAAGGAGCTTAGCAGGAGGCACACTAAACAAGAGAGACAGGGAATTTCCTGGGAATCCAAACTGTGGAGTGAGGAGCCCTTGGGAAGTTTAATTCAGTTGATGATTTAATATGTATTATTCAGCCACAGACGCTGAAGCAAACATTGACAGGATGAGAGGGCACACAAAGCTTTACTTCTGGGCACCACGGAACGTGATGGGAAGAGGTCGTAGCATTCCACATTTCCCCAAGTGTTCTGTCACTTCTTAGTGGAAATTACAAAGCAAAAGCTCTCCAGAGGGGAAGTTTCCTGATGCCCTTAGAATAAAACCTGAGCACCTTATAATGACTTACAAGTGCCCAAGTGGTCTTACTTCCATATTCTCAGACTCTTCTTTCCCCAACTCCTGCCTTCTATCTTTCCAATGTGTCAAGACTTCAGGGTTTTGGTTTTTTGTCATTCATTCATTCATTCATTCATTCATTTACTCATTTGTCTACTCACTCAAGAAACACTAGCTGAGGACCAAGTACTGGGAATACAACAATGAACAAAGTTGATTCAGTTCCTTTCCTCATGGATCTGACATTCTGATGAGAAAGACAGGCACGCATATATAACATTAGGCCTAGTGCATAAGCTGTATGAAGAAAAATTGACTAGGATTAAAGCGTAGGGAATAATGGTGATTGTCATTATCAGTGGGGGATGGGGAGGCTTCTGGTTAACATGTGAGCAGAACCAGAATGAAGCGATGGAGCCAATCACAAAAGCCCACAGGAGATGAGCTTTCTAGAAGGAGAAAACCATAAATATAAAAAGTCCAAGTGGCGAACACGTTTGGCTTACTTGTGGAGTGGTGAGGGGA
Source organism: Hystrix cristata (assembly GCA_004026905.1). Classification (NCBI taxonomy): domain Eukaryota; kingdom Metazoa; phylum Chordata; class Mammalia; order Rodentia; family Hystricidae; genus Hystrix; species Hystrix cristata. The sequence goes on along the minus strand of PVJO010003299.1, from coordinate 102,614 downwards.
CTGTGTGCTAGTGAAGGAGAGTGATGGGATGGAGGGAGGAGGCCAGGGGCAGTGGGACCCTGCAGGGCTCTGAGCCTATGGATTTACCCTGTGTTATGGTTTATATCTAGACGTTCCCCTCAAAGCCTCATGTACTCATTAGCAGGGCTTTTGAAAGGAGATTGAATCAAGGGGCGCTATAGCTGACTTGCTGTTAGGAGGTGGGACCTGGGTGGAAGAGGTGGGTCACTGAGGGCGTGCCCTGGAAGGGTGTACAGAATCTTCCTCTTGGCCTTGTCCCTTCTCTCTTGCTTTCTGGCCAACATGGTGTGAGCAGTTTCTCCTCTGCTATGTTCTTGTGCCATGCTGTCCTGCCTTGGAGTAAGTGAACTATGGGTTAAAAATGTGAGCCAAAGTAAAAGTCTACTTCTTAAAGTTGTGGGTGTTGGGTATTATGTCTTGGGGTCAAAGTGACTAAGACCCTGGCTGTAAAAAGCAGCAGCAAGGGAAGAGTTCTGAGCAGGGTAGTGGCATGATCCAACTTACAGAGAAGAGAGAGTGGGTAGAGACAGTGGAAACAGAAAAAACCCAATGGAGGTTATTCTAACAGTCCCAGAAAGAGGAGGTGGTGGCTTGGACTAGTGTGGTAGCAGTAGGGGTAGGGAGAAATTGATCAATTGGAGACACTTCAAGGGTAGAGGTGATAGGATTGCTCTTGAACTGGAGGACTACAAATGTTGTGCCCTGAGTGACCAACACATTTACTGATGTTAGAAAGATCTGTGCCTCTGACTGTACGACACTGATTCCTTATCACATTCCAGGTCTCAGGCCAATGCCACCTTCTTGGAGAGGTCTTCCCTTGTCCTATCAGCAGCACACAGATGTTTTTTCCAGGACTCAGAAATACCTGAAATCCTCTTATTTTACTGGACTATCTGTACCAACTCATCATCTGGATCACCCCTGGAATGTAAGCCCCAAAAGGGTAAGATCCATGTCTGCTTAGTTTATTATCATATTTTTATTTAATTCGTTGCCTGGATCTCGGGAAATGATCAATAAACATTTGTTGAATGAGGTTTACAAAGTGCAAAACAAGTTAAGCAAATTTCCAAGTTTCATTCATGTAGTTCTTTTCAGAGCAATTCATTAGTAGACTAAATAATACTGGCGATCTGTGGCAGAGACTGTGCCAGTATCTAGGGAAACAGAAGGGCACAGAAAAAGCACCATCTGCACTCCGTGGTGCCTACAGGACTCGATGTAGGCACAGTAAATAGCCTCCCAAACATGGACTTCCTCTGTGCTATCGATCCTTCAGGACAGGAATCTGGAGTCCTGAAAGCATGCGACCTGGGGATCCTGCCATGGTGGGGCACACAGGCAAGGCTTTTCTCAGCTGGGACACACAGGAGCAGTCACTGTAGGCCTTGGGGATCTCTAAGAAGGAGATATGTTGTGACTCTGGGTCCCAGTTTGTAGGGAGCTTCTTGTGAGAAGAAACACATTTAGTCCTAGCAAAGGCTGCACTAGTTCAGCCTCTTAATGCACCAAGGACCAGGGCTCAGCTGGGTTAAAAACTTGGGTAAAGATAAGCAGCTGATCAATGGCACAACTTGGGTTTTGCATTTATTGTGGAACATCTATAAAATGGGAACGCTACTCATTTAACTGGGCTGCTATGAGAATGAAAGATCTAACATCTATGAAATGCTTAGTGCAGCGCCTAGTATATGAAAAGTGCTAAATGCTGTACCTGGTTTCACTAGATTTCAAATTCTTGAGAGTACTAATCATGTTAATAGTCTTCCCATACACACAGAGACCAAATAGCACAGCACTCCTAGCATTTATAGATAGTATGGCCTCAATAAAAATATGTTGAATGAATGAATGACAGAGTGCTCAGTGACACACCTTTGTGGATGTGACCAACCATTCTTAGCAGAGATGGGCACAGTAAATACAGAGATCAACCAGGCAAGATCCTTTTGTGTAGTTCAGCTGTCTCAGGATTGGTAGCTGCTGTTCATTACATTATAAAAGTGGGGATTCTTGCCAGCCAGACACTTCGCAACTTGGACGTAAGTTGGTCTTAAACTAAAGATAAATTATAAAGTGGGAAGGATCTGAAATTATAAAGAGGATCTGATGATTTTATGCATCAGTAGTACTTGGAATAGGAAGGCACAGACAAAGGCTAGGAATAGCTGCTACTAAAATGGCATTTTCCTTTGCACTGAAAAACTCCATGCTACATTTGTGCATGTGACTTCTTGGCTGCTACAATAATAGAGGAAGTGGTTTTGAATTAACACTAATCAACCTGACTCTCCAGAGGCACCTTGTACCTGAGAACCTCCAAGTCCTTTGTAAACAGCTGCTAAGCTTCCCTGTCTCCTGCGGGATGAGCTAGTGGATTTTTGCTTAAACCAAGCAGTTGTAGAAAAGAAGCTGTGAGCAGGAAGCAGAGTGGGTGTTAGTGAGGCTAATTCTCAGGCCGCTCACAAAGTCAGGCTTAGAAATGGCCCAACTAATCTGCAAGCCCCCAAGATATTTTACCTAGCAAAGTTCTACCACAGGTCCTGCCAAGTGTCAGCTGCGGGACAAATGGATGATTGAAAACTAGAACAGCCCCGTGAAGGTCAATTTAGCAGTAACTGTTGTGGTACACAGACACTTCAACTCAGCAATTCCACTTCCATAAATTTTTGCTAGAGAAATCCAGGTACATGTGCTAAAGAGGCAAAAGCAAGTCCTGCCCCACCCCTCACCCCCGCCCCCTGCAGTGTTAGCTGTAGGAGTGAAAATCTGAGAGCAACCTCAAGGTGTAATTATCAAGAGGAAACAATTAAATAGGTCCAGGAATAATATGCAGCAATTAAAGAGAACAAGACTGACCTCTGTATTCTCATGGAAAGTTAAGACAGGTTATTTATATCTGAAAAAAGTAAATTGCAGAATTATATGTATAGTATGCCATGTGTGGTCATTTTAAAATACATCCACAAAGCCAGGCCTGAGGGAGGAAGACTGCTGCAAGTTTGAGACCAGCCTGAACCACAAAGTAAGACTCCGTTAAAAAACAAAAACAAAAACAAAAACAAAAAACAAAATACATCCACAAATTCATGATATTCCTTCCTGTAGGAAATGGAGCTTATTTAGCCTAACCCTGAATGTGTGCCATACTCCGTAACTCATCTGTAAGAAATAACATAAGGCAGATATGATACTGTGCCACTTCCCAAACTAAGTCATCAAAAGGCATTGTGACTTCTTTCTTGATCTCTCATCTAGAGGACCCCTGTGGTGACGCCCACGGGCAGCTCCTGCCGACAGCCAGAGTGGGACTGGAGGCTCCAGCCCACAGCCACAGCAAGCGGCCATGGAAGCACATCCTCCCATACCAGCCAAGTTCCCACAGAATGCAGTCTGGCTCACATTTGCAGTATAGCATCGTGAGAGACTATGGCCTAGAACCTCCCAGAACTTAGTCATCCTTGGATTCCACACTGGAAGGGTGTGAGGTAATAAGGGCTACTTACTTCAAGATACTAAGGTTTATGGCAGCAATTGACAATATACCTTTTATATAAACACAAATTTCTCCCTCTTCCTCTCTCTCTCTGTCTCTCTCTCTCTCTCTCTCACACACACACACACACACACACACACACACACACACAGAGCCAGTGTGTACAGAAAGGTCTAGAAGAACACATGTAGGTGACAGGTAATGAGAGTAGTTACCTTTAAGGAGAAGAAAGGAGAATGACTGTAGGGTAGGGATGAAATTAACTTCACCTCTTCTGTTTCTAGTTCTGCTGTATAATATTTTATACATATGTTATTGATGTAATTTTAGAAAACACTTAAATAAGGAAATACAATTTAAAATTCCAGTACTTTAAAATTTCATGGCAAGCCAGATAAAGCTGAGGCTTACCTTTGATCATCTCCAAGGAAAAGGGTTGCTTAGCAAAGTTGTTTAATAATAAACAAGTTTATCAGCAGAGCACTCCAACCTACTTAAGAAAGCCAACTCCTGTCAATTCCTCTTAAAAATCACCTTAGCATGAGGCATGTACAATGAATGTCTATTTTCCTCATTTCTTATCAGTTGTCAAAGCAGGTCAAAGAGACCTTTATTGGGACAATACCAACTGGCAATACTTTTACTCCCAAAGAGTATCCACATTCTTTTGAAAGTGACAAGGATACCTCTATTGAAAAAGCCAAATTACATATTAATGCATTCTGGTTTTATCAGTGGTTGAGAATCAAAGAGGCTTTGTTATCAGGTAAGGTTACGGAAGAGGTATTTTAGAAGTAACTTTGTATTGGATTTCTTTTAGGTTTGTGCTAATTTGTTTTCTGACTTTGAGCCCAGGGGCCTGCACCTTTTAATGGTTGTGCAAGCTGAGGACCCTCATCCCTGTCTGTATCTAGACTGGCTGCAGGCACCAATGTGTACACATTTTCAGTGGAATTGGGTCCAGGCTTAGCTGCAAGATGCCTTCTGGGTGACTGACCAGAAGTGCAATCATAGCACACTCATTTCAAAAATCCCTCTCACGTATCATTTAAAAACAGCCAGCATACTTAAATTTGCATATCTCTGACCCTAGATTGTGGAAACCAAAGAAAATAAAAGATTTCTGTTTAGTTTTCAGGATGAAGGGAGGAACAAACTGGAAGTATTTCCTTTCCTGGACTACCGGGCAGATTTAGAACATCCCAATTCATGACATAAGCTACTGACCTACAAAGCTCTGGAATAAGGATAACTAATATTTATTGGGCGTTTTACACCCCACAAAGTACATTAGCACTCATGGCTTCATTTAATGGGAAAGAGAGGCTCTTAATTATCCTTCCTGATGAGGGGACAATGATTCTCTCACTCCCAGCATCTGCAGAGATTACTCTGACTTTCCCTTCCTACGAGCACTTTAAGGAAACAATGCTGGCGCTCTCTAGCTTCCCCAGTACAGGCAAGAGCGAGTGCAGTGTAGTGGGTGTGATTTAGTAATTTCCCCCACGCTGTGGTGTGTTCCAAGTTTCTTGTGACTGACTCAGTGCCCACGTGAATCTTGGTTACACGAGTACTGCAGGGTTAGAAGGGGCTCCATGGTGATGCCTGTTTAAATCTTGGCTTGGTAATTTTCCAGCTGCATGGTCTTGAACAAATTATTTATCTGCTAAGTATTTAAGATTATTTCAAATTTTAGTTTTCCCATCTGAAAATGGGGCTGATACTAACAGAACATCAAAGGGATTTCTTGAGAGTTAAATGAGTGAATTGATGTAGAGTGTCCGGGGCATGATTCTCACTCAGTCCCTGTCAAGGGCTGCTGATACATACAATGGGCTGCACTGTAGACTGGATGGGCACCAGGACACATCTATGATTCCTTGGTGCACTCGGCAGCTCTCTGCTGGGCACAGTGCCAAGCCCTGGGGGTACGGGAAATGGGATTCTTCTCCTGGCAACACTTACATTCCAGAAGATGAGGGAGACAAAAACAAAAGCAAAGAAAGCTACTCTGCCATAAAGCTACTCTGCCTACAAACTGGAGTTGTTTGTAGGAAAAGGGAGCACCTCGCGACCATGCTGTTAAATGAAATAAATCAGAATCACAGGCTAAACTATCACATCATTTCTTTTATCCGAGAAACCCAAAATATAAAGAAAGAGCAAAATAAAAGATAGACAATAGGAAATAAGAAGTAGATCTTTTGCAAAAGGGAAAACGACAAAGAGATGGAGGGAGCCGGGAGGGAGGGAAGGGATGAAAAAAGAGTTAAACTGTATTATGTGTACCAACTCCCCACAAGGAATGAATTGTTATGTACTGCAAACATGTATTAATAAAAAAAAAAAAACTGAAAAAGAGCAAAGAAAGGATAAAGAAGCGTTAGGGGAATAAAGAGTGCAGAGATGAGCTGGAGAATCCAAGGCTAAGTGGGAGTGAGGAATTTCCTTATTTAGGATGTAAAAGGCCAGGCTTCCAAAACATGCAGGGAAAAATAGTCCCAGTAGAGGGACTATCATGAGTGAGCGTCACAGTGGAGGAGAGCTTGACAAGTTGGAAGGACTGAGGGACAATGGAGGTGAAGCCTGAGTGAAGGGGAGGGAATAAAGGCCACACACAGGATTATCATTTTGTTTTGAACGTCACAGGAAGCTACACATTTTGAAGAAGAGGAGTAACACGGTTTTATGTAAATTCTATAAAGTCGACATTCAGTACTAATTTTATAGAATTGTATCATATTAAATATGTACTACACACAGTTACATACATTTAAAGACAGTACTGTCTGTCATGTGGGGTGAGGACTGTGGAATGGAGAGACTAGAGCAGAAACACAAACACAGAAGAAAGGATCCCAGGACAGCAGAGAATGTCAAAGTGTCACTCAAGTTTTGAAAGTTGTGGAGAAGGAAGCACCATTTGAGGTGATCCCAAAGAGGGCATTGCTTTTGGCTATGCAAGGTTATCTAGAAAATGGAGACAGCTTCACTAATTGCTTTGTACTTGCACAGGAGACCCACGGGTCTTCCCTAGAGAGGCCAAAATGGAACACACGGATCTCTGGAAGTTGCATATACATGTGATATGGGGCAGGAAGGGTTGCAAGAGTTCTTCATGCATCCATGTAATAATGGCACTTAGATGGCTCTAGAACAGAAATAAGCTTCGTGAACTACCCGTGATTTGACCTGCATCCAAGTAGAATGTTTCACCCCAATGTCGCCCTAGTCTTTAAAGGTCAAGGGGCCCTACAGGACTTAACTAATATTTTCCATCAGGTACCGAGGGAAAACAAAACCCTTCCATGCTCCCCAAGGACTCGTTGCACTGAATGGAAGTGGAGGATTCACAAGAAGACGTTCAAATGAAAATAACCAAGGAAGCCTGGGAATCAGATCTGTGCAGGCTTGGAGCTTGGCATCATGACCCTATTCCTCGGTTAATTTTGCTCACATCCTAATTCTGTTTGTGTAATCTTTCCACCTGGTAGGTCACCTGCACCTCTCAGAATTAACATCAGTGATGTCTTCTTTTTCTGGAATTATCACACAGCATTCTCCTTGGATTAGAGGTTCACAACTTTTATAGGACTTAAATTCCAAGTGGCTACCCAAAGGTTCAACCTGCAACTACAAAAGGACACAGGAAGTAGCGTAAGAGGACATGGGTTCAAGTCTGGCTCTGTCATTAACCAGCCTTGTAATTTATGGGAAGAACCCTCAGCCTTTGAATTTGCTTCCTCTTGGCTAAGAATTACCAACACGTATCTCAAGGGTTTGTCACAGGATTAATTTAGATGCATGTCCAAGTAATTTATCAAAGTAATAAAATACAAGTATGGCACTATCATTGTCATCATCATCAAATAACATCAAATGTTTTTTAACTAAAGTGCTTAAATGTATTCATTTGCTGTACTTAGTCAGTTATCTCGTTAATGAAGTGCCCACTAAGCTGTCTCCATGAGAGGCATAAAACCTGGCCTGTGTTTCGCTTACCCTGCGTCCCCAGCATGCCGAAGAGCATCAGTACCCAGGAAAGACTCTACAGCATGCACAGAATGAAAGGAAAGAGGAACGAACAGAAACACTGCAGGGCGTGGACGGCCGGTGCTCCATAAAAGAGGGAGTTAGACCTCATGTCACACGCATGGCTTGAGTAACAGAAACATTTACTCGTGTCACTAACTCAAAATTCCCGGCTACATTTGTGTTGAAACAGGGCCTAATCTTGGCTCTCCACCCTTTTCTGTTTGTCTCCTTCTAATTTCTGCTCTCTGAGCTACACAGAATGTTGTTTTTTCAAATGGAATTAAAACCCAATGCTTTCCTGATGCAGTCTTTCCGTCTGTTCCTTAAGCCATCTGCTCTTTTATCTGCCTGAACTTATTGATTTTATTTGGAAACTTTTAATTAGATGCTTCCAGGCAATGGCTGAGTTAAGCTGAGAAGCCTCAAGCTTGCCTCATACTCGGCAGCTGCAGTGAGGCAATAAGGCTTATGTTTTGAGTTCATTATTATCTCTACGTTGATGTCATTTTCTTTTCTTTTGCATTGTTCCAAGAAGTTACATACAGCTTAGAAACACTAGATTAATACTGCTTCTTAGAAATGACCTTTCAGGGAATTTTCCTTATGATAAAGCTAAACACACTTCCTTTCTACCTCACCTTTCATCTGAAGATTACTGAAAACTTTACAAACATTAATTAAGCCAACCTCCTAACACTCCAGGAAAAGGGAATTATCCACTGCAGAAAATTAAAACTGATGCACTTAGTGAGAGATTTAGAGTCAGCCAATCAGCAAAAGTAAGTGGACTGTTTTGTTCTATCACAGAATTGACCGCACCTTCACCTGGATGTCCCTGTGGGCCAGGGAGACTCTTACTCAGCCTGCGAGGCTGCATTACCAAGGAGGCTCCCTTTACCTCCATACTCCAAATGAATGAAGTACATCCTTCTCTTTTGCACTTCCAACAATCTCTGCGTGTATTCATACAATGCTTATGAAAAGTGCTACAATTTGTATTCTTGCTTATCTCCCTGCAATTTAATTAACACATGCACTTCTTCTAATATGCAAAAATATTAAATATTTTCTAATATGCAAAAATATTAAATATTTTGGTGGCCTCTGAATCCCTCCTATGGTTTGGCAGGTAGCAGATCTTCAATACGTGTTTATTTAAACTGAACAGGATTCCTTTTTTAGCCATCAACGCATCTTTCTAGAGTTATGGCAAGAAATCACCTCCTTTTTATAATTTAGTACCAAATTAGTGTTAAAAAATTTTATAAAACAAGGCTTTTTCAAGCCAATTGCTTTAATTTCTCTGTAAAATGTACGGACTGTAATACTGAATAAGAACTCATGGCTAACATTGGTCCAGATCATATTGAATAAAGAAGCTTCTATTTTGTTTGCCTTACAGGTGTTTCCAGGTCTCGTAATATTTAATGCTACACACGGTGTCTGGAGCAGTAGCCCTCTATTCTGTGTAGCAACATACGTTAATGTCTTAGTTACTTTTCCTGTGGCTGAGACAAGATCTGCAATACTCGAAGTAAAAAGAGGAAAGGTTTATTTCAGCTCAGTTTGCAGAGGTCTCAGTCCATAGTTGGCTGGCTCCAAGACAGGGTGGCAGGCAGAGGGGCATCGCAGAGGAGAAACAGTCCATGGCAAAGCAGGGCAGGCAGAAGGCAGCCAGCAGCAAAGTAGCAAGCAGCAAATGATAGCAGCAGCCTTCTTTTTCTGTCCCTTAGAGTCTATCCAGCCTACATGCCACTAGGGTGGGTAGCACTCACACCTAGGGAGGGCCTTCCCATTATCCACACCAAAACTATGCCAAACCAATCAGTGAACTAATTCAGTAATCACACACTCTTAATTCCAGCATCACATAGTCTAGATCCAGCCCCTTCTGAAAAGTCCCACCTATGACTGCATGAAGCTTTGGGGAGACATCTAGAGACAAGCCGTAACGATTAATGAAGTGCCCACATGGTTACTCTGATGGGCAAGCCCATTTCTATCTGGTTTTCAATTTTCTTTCATTTGCGAGAGAGAAAGCATAGGGACAGAACTGACAGGGGTGATGGCACCATAATTATTTTGAAACCACTGTAACTCATATTTAAAAAGCAAAACATTTGTCAGTCCTGTGCTTTAGCTACTGTTGGTAAGGATCACGTAATCCTGTCACTCACTATGGTGTACCCATAGTATTTTATGATGATGACTATGCATTTGTGATTGCCTGTCCTAAAACACAGTAACATAGTTCTGAAGACAGCGAGAGTGGTCAGGGTTTTAAATTACTTTTGGGTAACAGGAAAGTTTTTTTTTTTTTTTTAATGCTGACAAACTCTTCCTATATTACGTAAAAATTAAATGAGATAATTGCATACAAAGCATTTAGCACAGCATGTAACGCATAGAAAACACCCAGTGAATTCAGTTCTGTGCAATAATAACATCAATAATTACTATTTATCGAGTGCTTATTATGTGGTAGGAACTGTGCCAAGTGCTTTATATGTGCCCTCTGAACAGTCTCAGAAACCCCACATTGTTATAATTCTTATTTTGAAGATGAAGGAACTGAAATACTTGGAATTTATGAATGTTCACAGGTTGTGTAGCTAGTTAGCAAGGAACTGAGTCTGCCTGCCTCAGAGTTCAATAAGCCTCTCTCTGTCTCTCTGTCTCTGTCCGTCTGTCTGTCTGTCTCTCCCCCACTCCTCCCAGAGGCAAGCTTTTACAAACTTCAGTGCCTCAATCCTTAACACACAAACTCGGGGAATCACAGTGGAAGTCTGCCTTAGTTATTGACAAAAATATTTAGAGAGGAGTAACCATGAATGTGGATTGTGCAGTCAGATGACCTGGGTCCAAACTTTGGCCATGTGCAATCTCTTTTTGAACCTCAGTTTCTCCGTCTATAAAATGAGAAATCGTAGGTACAGTAGTGAGAAAATATAGGTCGAACCTGTAGCACGAGTATGCACACAGCTAGTATATAACGGATGTTCAGTGTGTGATAGTTAATGTGAGTAGTGTTTCCCTGGACGAGTGAGAGAGAGAAAAGGCGGATAATCACTGATCTAAGAGCTATGTCAGCAAACTGCTCCGTGCTCTGCAGATTTTATGCTGGCATGGTGGCAGAGAAGGGGGAGAATAAGCTGATAAAGCTTTGCATTTCTAATTTACGTTACACTCAAACCTTCAATCTTGTACCAAAGCCTTCCAGCCTAAAAATGTCTTAGTCTGATGGTATTTCTGAAACAGCTCTGACCCCTAATAGAATGATATCATTTCATGCAACGTACTCTTGGGACTCATGGAATTCCTTGAATGGATAAAAAGTTACAGAAAGAAAGTTAGTAATGTTGGCTAACATAGAAGAACAGAATATATAGAATAATTTTTTATTTGAGAGGTTTTATGGAGAGAACACAGGCAGTTACACAGAATGTTGGCTCAATGGTAAGACTGTTTCTGAATTAACTCAGAAATTTCCCAGAGGCCCGAGTTTCCCATCTATTAAATGGGAATTAAAAACAGCACTGAAAGCTCCACAAAGGCATAACTGAGCCACTTAGCACACTACCGGGCATACAGTTAGCACTCAATACTCACTACTTTTTTTTTTTTACTGTGGGTGCTGTGCTAAGATTTGAGTTACAGGGATGGATAAAATACCTGAGTGTTCTCTTATCAGTTTTTAGTACTGTCTCTTGCAAGTCTATATAGCGTTTGGGGACAGAGTTGTGGTCTGATCCATTCTAATTATCTCTGCGTAACCAGAGACAGACACAGTACATGCTTAAGAGCTGTGAGTTGAACGAACGAGTGGAATCTGTGAGACCCAATCCCCACGTGTAAACTCGTATGAAAGAGGTCAGCTAAATAGCTACTGTGTAGCGTAACTGTCGTGGTCGGGGGGCTCTGAGCTCGCAGAAGGCTGGTAACTAGCATGGCTTCTGGATGCAAGCCAGGCCAAGTCCCTGTCTGCCCTGCTTTGGGCTGGCAGTGATACGTAACATGTGGAGGAGACCACCATCTGACTACAGGCACTTAGGACTCTCCGGTGGAGGCTCTGTCATTTGGCTAATGTGCCCCACATGTCAGTGGAGTGACCTGCGACCTGTGTGGCCCCAGGAGCAGCTCTGTGAGCCTGTTTTGTTAGATTTCTGCCTGGAGCACTTGGCTGTAACAGAGTGGAGAGGGGGAGAAATCAATACAACCTGAACTGCACGCACACTTAAAACGCCAGCCTTCAACTCTGGAATCACACCCTGTCACTGACATCGGAAGTGCTCAGAGCGTAGCAAGCAAACATGAAGGTGGAAATGGACATGGCTGCAGGGCACAGGCAGGGACTGGGTTATGTTATCAGTGGGGACACACACAGGGAGAGATTACCAGTAAGGTGGAAGAGAAGGAACTCGGACTGTTCACAGGCCAGCTGGAGACCCTTGAGTATGCTTCTCAACCTCTCTGTGCATCAGGTTTCTGATTTGAAATGACTCACAGCAACAATACCCTTAAGAATAGTGAGGCCATGTGACAAGCTTGTGAGTATTAATCACATAACACGCAGGGCATAAAGACTGACTTGCGGTTAGGCTTGATAAATGGTAGTTTGTTAGGCCAGAATTTCTGCTGATCTTAAGGAGGTAAGAAACATCAATATCATAAAAATCATTTTCTAGACACACAAATAAGTGCTAAACCAATTTCGATCTCCCCAGTTCTGTTCAAAGAATATTTAGTGAACATCTGTCATGTGCCATAGACCATGCTAAGGGAAAGAGATGCAAAAAGCAAATAAGACAAATGCTTTCCTTTCTAAAAACATAAGTGATTTTAATATAATTCCTAAGCAAGACTTTATGGAAAAGAGGGATGTACGTGGTGGCAAGATGCACAGAGAAGAGCATCTAATTCACTGTGGAAAAGAGGGAAGCTGATTCGAGTTCGAAGAACAGAGTCACGCGGATGAAATTTACTTTGAAAAGATGGGAGAAGATGAAGGTTTCCAAGTAGGGACAGATTTGCATTTGTACATATCACATTGGCTTTCAAGTAGAACGGGGAAAGCTATAGTTTCATGAAAGCATTTAGGGTGCTATTTCTTCATTCTTTTTCAATCCAAGTAAGTGTACAAGTCTACAGCCTCCTCTGGGTGGTTCACGTCAGTACTTGCACAACCAAGAATGACTTCTGGACATTGAGTCACCCCTTAATGGTCAGTTTTTCCAAGCAGGGACCTATTTCTCTTATGCTCCCCATTCCCCCAGAGTCTCTGTCCTCTGATAATATACTTGTCTACTTCTATGCAACTCAAAAGAGACAGAATTTTCTACGATATCTGAATGCTTTCATATTCCTTAGCTAAAATGAGCACCTTAACTCCATGTCTGAAGTTTTATGTGTGCTCACACATTGCATAAGTACTAGGGTAATTTTCAGTGCTACTAATATTCTGGTAAGGAAGTTTCACAGGAGGCTTAGCAACATAAGAAAAATAAGAAAAATATATTCTTCTTATTCTTCAGTCTTAAAGTTCAGCTTAATACTCAGAACATGGAGGGAACACAAAAATGGCACACTGCCAGTAACCAAGACCCTTTGTAGTAGCATATGACTTGTTATTTATGACATTTAAATTGATACTCAAAATTGTAAAGAGTAGTTGTATCTTGCCCAAATTGAAAACATCAAGACTATATATTCTTCATTTACATCCACCATCCTGGCTAGCACTTTGAATATTATTTTTAGAATTTGGTTTCCTCATCAGATTTATAGGGAAGATAGTTGATTCATGTTTTACATCACAGGAAGAGCTTAGAATAAACTTGATATTGTAGGAGATTTTCAATTTAGATGAAGAAACCCATTAGTTCTCCCAAAAAAAGCCACCGGGAAAGCTTTAATTAAGTCACCCTTATATACAGAATGGCTTCAACTGGATTTCTGAGGCTCACATCAGTAACTTCCAAGTACAACAGAGTCACGTTGGGAAAGTGTGCAGAGTAGCTGTTCTGGATGAAGCATTTTAGATTCTCCCCTGTAATAGTCTGGTGATTAAAGAATCGATTTAAGATTATGGTATCTAAAAATGTGCTCTCTAAGGAAAATAAATATTATTAAGTCATTAACTGAGAAAAACAGGAAGATCTGGTAGCATCTCCTAAAAAAACCCTATTATAACTTCTAGCCTGAACATGTAAGGATTTTTTGGTTAGCTCTTCTTGCTCATCAAAAGTGGCTGCACCGCATACTTAGCCATCTTTGATCTATTTTGCTGACGGTAAAGAATCAAATTCTACTCTCCCCTCAAATTTTCATTCTAGTATTTTTAGGTATAGACAAAATGACTGGGAAAAAACGTAAAAGAAAATTTCTCTTAATTAACATTGGAAATTTGGAAACAAATCACTTTTCAGAGCTTTCAATCCCCACAGTATTCTACTCCAAGAACACTGTAGGAAGAGCTGTGATGAAATCCTTAAAACACACAAACACTTCAGCCAGTTGCAAAGAACCAAGCTAACAACTGACCAAACTTGAGGCAGAAAACACATAATTCCTTCTAATAACAACAGTAGCTACTACTATACATTGTGCTAAGTTGTGCTAAGTACTTTACCTGAATGATTTTATTAACCTTCATAAGCACTTCATGAGATGAGTTCTTTTAATGTTCTTTTCAAATGAGAAAATAGGTTCAGAGAAGTCCCCAGAGTCACACATGCAGTAAGTTTCTGTCTCAGCCCCCATGGCAAAAACCACTGCACCTCCCTCAGCCATAAAGCACCATGAAAAAACTCAGCGAGGACAGGAACCACACAAGATATCTTAGGCAGCATTCTTGACTTTCTCCTTGCATGTGTCTAAATAACTCTAAGTGTTTAGGTCAAGGAGGAAACAGCAAACCAGGCATGACTGAGATTGTACGGAAGTGTTGCGTGTCCTTCAAAACTAAAACCCCTATAGGGTGACCCCTCAGAATCCAAACATTTTACAGAATCATGGATCACCTAGTTTATAAGCACATTTCACTGAATTCATTTCTGACTACAGGGTAATAGTCCTGTGTGCAGAAATCCTGGCAGTATACTCCTGGGACTGTCACCATCTTTAGTTAGTAAGTGATGACTGCTACACAGCTCATTCTTACATGGGACAGCTTGACTCTTTCATTAGGAAAGATTGCTAACAAGTTCTCCTGCTTCCAAACCCAGTAGAAGGCCAGAGCCTTTCAAATAGCAGATGCTTGAACTACTGCTCCAATGTTTGTGTGTATGTGTGTTTTAAATAAACTTTATTTAGAGAAGTTTTAGGTTCACAGTAAAACTGAGCAAAAGTTACTGATTTCCATAGGTGCTTCTCCTACCTCTACCCAGACATAGCCTTGTGCATTATCAATAACCTTTCACCAGGGTGGGATATTCTTACAGTCGGTGAGCCTACAATGACACCATCACTATCATCCAGACTCCGTAGCAGACATTAGGGTTCATGCTTGGTATAATTCCTTCGAGGGTTTGGACAAATGCCTAATTGCATGCACCCCCCCCCCACGATAGTACCGTATAACACAAAGTACTTCTACTGCCCTGAAAATCCTTTGTGCTCTATTTAGTACTTCCCGCAGACCCTGGTAATCATTTGTCTTTTACTGTCTTCATAGCGTTGCCTTTTCCAGACCATATACTTTTTGAAACATTAATTTCTTGAGGTTCTCTGTGAGAAAATGAACCTTGCCATTATTAGAGGTTCTGAAAAGTCCATCAGTTAAAGACTGCTTCCGATTTTGTTGTAGCCAATGCTTTCCAAACACTTTAGAGGATGAAACAGTTCTAGGTTTATTGTCCCTTCTCACCATCTCCACTGCCGCTCCTGATTTATACGGACTTCACCTCTCACACGTGTGGCTTCCAAATCCACTCATTCTATACAACTCCTGCCTACTTTCTCTTTTTTCTCCTCTCAAAACACAGAGCAACCTCTTTAAAATAGGAACTGCATCCATATCTCTGCTCAGCACCTTGTTGGCTTTCCACTGCATTAAGGGAGATGCCAGTCTCTTCCCAACACTACTGAGTTTGAGCAGCCCCTCCAACTTGCACACACACCATTCAGTTTCCCAGACAGCCTCAGTGGCCTCCTCCCTTAGCACAGCCAGGCCTTTCCTGTTCCTGGACATTTGTTGCTGCCCCTGCCCGTTCTTTCTGAGATGTTTTACTGGCTCATCTTTCAGGTGTCAGTTTAATATTTAGCTATCCTCTTTTCAGACAAAACTTTTGCAACCACATGGAGCAGCAGACCTTTCCTTCCCCTTCCTGATCTGTTAGTTTCTATCACAGTGGTTTGCAAAGAGTGGTCTCCAGACCAACAGCATCAGCAACACGTGGGGACTGGTAAGAAAAACAAGTTCTCAGGCCTCAACCCAGAACTGATGAATCAGAAACTCTGGGGAGAGAGCTAGCAAATTGTGTATTAACAAACCTGCCAGGCGGTTCTGATCCATACTAAGTTTTCATTGTTCTATAGCAGTAATGGCGAACCTTTCAGAGCTTTCAGCGATAACAAAGAGCTGGCGGTGGGATGTGTGCCAGAGGTGCACCGCCGCTGTCAGTGTGTGTTTCCTGCATGTTTATCACAAACTATAATGACTTTATTTTACCTGTTTTGTGTACTAGACTCTTAAACAATGTACAGGCAGGCTTTGTGTCTGCAATCATCATTGGAGTGCAAGAACATAACCAAAGCTAACTAATAGTTGCTGAATGATTAAATGACACGGAACACATCTCAGGAAATACTGCTTTAGGTAGGACCTGTATAACTTATGGCTGAACTTCAAGCATTATGGATCATATATTAGTAATATTTCTCTTTACTTATTCAGTATTTATCTATAAATATGCCACATTCCAGATGGCATAAACACACACAAAAGCAAGTCCTTGTCCTGAAAAAAATGATAGACAAGTGGGATTAAAACAGCAGGTAACAATAGTTTCATCCTATTAAGTATTACAAAACCTAGCAAAACCGATCAAAAGTATTAAAATATACATGCATTTGCCTTTGACCTAGTTATTTTTGTTCCAAAAATTAATTCTAGCAAAATGTCTAGGGATCTGCATACAAATTTATCAAAAGGATTCTTGCCAGCATTATTTATACTAGAAAAAAAAATCAGAAATAACCTAGATGTAAAATAGAAAAAAATTAAAAGTATAGGATACTAAAAACTTATTGTAATTTAACATAATTCTTAATGACATGTGAAATTGTCCATCATATGCTGTTGACTAAATTATTGTATAATACACAGTTTTAAATTCTGTGTAAAATAAAAATCTGTTCAAATATATTGGAAAAGTGTACACCAAAATACTAACAGGAGATACTAGGGTGGTATGGTAACTGGTAATTGAATTATCTCCTTTCATACTTCTGTATATTTTCAAAGTTTCTACATTGCACTATCTTAGAGGAAAGGGTTAAGGGCAACAGGTCCGAGTTGAGGGAGCGAGTGACCCCGCGGTATGAGGTGGAGGGAGCACTGTGTGAGGAAGGACGAGAGAGCACAGGGAAGCTGGAGTCAGGAGAGACACCAGGAAAGGTGAGAAACAGACAAGTGCACAGCCCGTTCAGGGGATAAGAAACGGCCCGACAAGGCCGCAGCGGTTGTGCAGGGGACGTGTAGCTCTCCATCAAATTCAGCCTACAGAGAGCAATCTGTTTGTTTACCTTCTCAAAAGAAAATACAGCCCCATATGGAAAGTGGCACTTTTTATTAATCACAATCAGAATTTACTAAGCATGATGGGCCATCCATGCTCTAAGGGGCTCTCTTCTTAGCATTTTGAAAAGCCACACATAGCTTCCCTGTGGTATAAAGGCTACTACAAATAAACAGAAACCATACCCAGGTTTTGCTCTGGCTGGATTATTATGAGATAACATCAGATGGAAGAGGAAGGAGGAGACATTCAACGATATCCTTCCATCTTAGACCTAAAGCTCCCAGCGCCAGGATGCCAGAAGCACACCTAATCCCAGGGCCTGGTTCTTGTCAGCGGCCAAGAAGACTGAATGAGCAGTAAAATACCTCTTTGATGCTCGTTCATCGCTCAGCACCGATACAGATATTTCAAAGACCACGATAAGCGGCCTGACAACTTGGAGACAGATGAGAAGGTCTGAGCTTCTGATCACTAAACACAATAAATCCCTTATGAACAGGTGCTACTAATTTTTCGTAAACCCATCTTGGGCTGTCAATCACTTTCAGGCCAATCACATGTGAGCCTGCTGACCTAAGGCATTCTCATATTTATCTAAGTTTCAGTTGAACATAAATTTTGAGGAGGTTTAAATAGAGGGGATTGCCCTTGAGATTACATTAGGCATACAACCTCGAAAGTTGAATGAGGGATGGCATTTAATGAACTGTCCACCAAAATCTGTTCTCCCTTTCTTCAACAGGAACAAATTTTCAGATGGGCACATGGATAGGTAGAAACAATATTTCCAGCTTCCCTTGCTATGGCAGAAAACCTAGAAGCTCATGGAACTATTTTTCCATTTTTCTTAGGCACACAGTTAGTCTATATTTGCCACTCACTCCTGTAGTTCTAGTCAATGGGATGTAGGGAAAAATGATGCATCCTGTACCCTGGCCCAAAAAAACTTCCAAGTTAAACTCTCTTCATTCTCACTTGCCAAGAGAAAAAAAAGGAATTCAAGGACCTCCAGAAAGTCCGAATATGTGTTCCTCTGGCCACAAGTTCTAGTTCAAGGAAGCTGTCCCACAAAAACACCTGCACAGATACACAGAATCACACATATGGCTGTTCACCGCAGCACTGCTTATCATAGCAGGAAACCACAAACAATCGGAATTACATCCACAGGAACATAGCTGCATAAATCCTGGAATATCCACACTAAAATACAACGTGGCTTTTAAAAAAGAATAAAACAACTTTACATTTGGTGTCATAGGATAATCGGAACACAGAAGCAAGTTGCTGGCAAACTCATTCCTTAGTATAGCAAACATTCACTGATGCTTTATACGCCACATTCTATTCTAGGCACTGGGGGTAAAGTAGTGAAAGATACAGACAAAAATCCTGTCCTTATGAACCTTACATGCATATAGAATACTGAGGTGCCTCGGTTCATGAACTTAATTCCTTCCGTGATTCTGGAAAAGATGGCTGTGTTTGTGTTCATGTAAGAAAGATGGCCACAGTCATTTGTCACCGAAACAGAGTTGGAAGACAAAAACAAAATTTTGCCAAACGTTTGTTTATGAACCAAACTGTTTGCAAGCAAAAGTGTTTGTGAACCGAGGTACCACTGCATATATTTTATAGACCTAAAACTATATATTAATAATATACCTATATTTATTACTAAATACAGAGATAAGATTGTGATGGTGACCTCAGAGAGGTGGACAGAGCCCCAAGAGGGATGATAACCTTTTGGCCTATATTCTTCTGTGTTGTTTGAACCCTTTTTATGGGAATATATTTATGCATTTGATTCTTTCTACTGGACTGAAATCCAGTAATGAAACAAAAATGTGTTCTTCAGAGGCTCATCCATGAAGCTTGTCAAAGGCTACCATGCTGGTTGCCTGGCTAGCACTTTCAGCGGCTTTACTGATTTGTACTCACAAAAGAGATTTCTTTTGATTGAGAGCTCTGTGCTAACACAAGTTTAAGAACAACCAACTTGCTCAAAGTCAGAAAATTAAAATACACAAAGGAATAAGGATGAAATCTCACTTCGGCATAACACTAGACTAATGCTAAATCATTTAAGGGTTTTGATTGTCCAACTCTTTTGTTACTAAGGCTCCTCTGCCCGTAAGGGACAAGATTTCAGCTTTTCAGATGTCAAATGGCACTCAGGAAAAATCACAAATGAATTCTGATGTGGAAAATGCATTTTCAAATAGGAGAGTTTTGTTTTGTTTTATTTTAAAATTGCGTTAGCACCTAAAAGACCTCTGTAATAGTGAAGATAAAGTTAATCCAGTAATGCATTTACCATAGTAAACCTCCAGAACAGAAACACATTACTTCTCTCTGATGGAATTTCAAATCAGTGTAAGGGATTAAACAGTATTATCCAGCTGATAGAGAGAGACTTGGAACACACGACGGATTGTGGGAAACGGCCATCCCGCTCATAGCCATTTGTGTTCCAGGAAGTCTGTTTGGCCTTTCTGTGATTAATATGTCTGATACAATTCTCAGGAGCTGGTGTCTTTTTTCCTTTAACTTTTCATTTCGTCTGTTCAAAAGGCCTGCACAAAGCAGGGGCAGGCATTGTATTCTTTCAGACTGCGGTTTATCACGATCTGGATTGGAATTAAAGCAGTGCAAACAGTCTCACACTTCTACAGCTCCCTTTTCAGTGTTTGGTTGGGTAGTGGAAAGAGGGAAACAGAGCACGTTCTCCCTTGTGTTAGCACATCTACCAAAATAATGAACTGTGGTATAACTACAAAAATAAATGCTCTCAGATCACTAACACACAGAGCCCAATGGTAATCAAAGTTCATTCTGCCTTCTTTCACCTTCCCTTTCAGTTTGCTTTCATAGGCTCCGTCCGTGATTTGGGTGGTTTCTTCTAATTTTTGCTCTGTATATAAAAAACAAAGTTATTGAACCTCTATTTTAGGCCAAATTATCACCCCACTGATCCAACTTTACCTAAATACTTTAATCTTAGTGGCCAATTTTATTGCTATGAATTTTAAGAATGTGAATTATCCAATCTGTTTTTCTTAACACTGAGTGCCAGTCCACTTACATAGGCTATGTCTTCTCCCAAATATTGTGTCCTTCCATAGTCCCTGTTCTTCTAACCCCAAACATTCCCATATTAATTGTGCTAACGGGTAAAATAACACAGCTTAGTATTTATAGGCACAGTAACAGAGAAATTTTATGTCTTTTAGACTTAATGAATGCTGTAGAGTTGTAAGCACTGGACTAATTGTAAGCAAAACACAGTATCTTTCTTTGATTCTCTGGGTACTCTGATTTGGTAAGAGACTTAACTGTGTTTTTTAAGTTTCATGACAGGATGTGATGGTATTACCTTTCCCGCAGGGTTGTTAAGAGTTCAGTGAGATGATATGTAAGCTATTGCACACAGTGCCTGGCATGGGAAAACTGTTTACTAAACTGTAGTTATTATTGATGTCAGTATTATCATGTCCCAAAACATGTTTCGATCTTAAACTGAGCAAAAGAATAAAGTCTGAGAACCGGGACCAAATGTTAAGAAGGTTCTTGGATGCAGATTTTGGAAAAATCAAGGAAAACTCCCTAACAGTGACAAATATAAAAATGAGTTTGCCAACATTACTTTGCTAACATAACACATTAACAACTTTACAGAAATAATAAAGCATAAGATAACACTATGAACAACAATGTCAAAAAATCCGATAACCTAGATGAACTGGACAAAGTTCTAGAAACACATAAATTACCAAAATGGACTCAAAAGTACACAGAAAATCTGAATAGGCCTATAAAAAATAAGGAGATTAAATTAGCAATCAAAAGCCTTCCAAAGAAAAGCCTGGGACCAGATGTCTTCACTGCTCAATTCTATCAAATACTTAAAGAATGAACATTAATTCTTTTTTTTTTAAGAATGAACATTAATTCTTATAAAACACTTTTTAAAAAATTTAAATAGGCAGAGACATACTCCTTATTATATGAAGCCATTCTACTCTGATACTAAAGCTAGAAAAACTACCAACAACCAGAAAACTATATACCAGTATTTCCTATGAATATTTAATAAAAATTTTCAACAAAATGCTAAGAAACCAAATTTAGCAGTACATTAAAATGATTATACACCACCAGAAAACTACAGACCAATATTCTTTATGAATATTGATACAGAAATTCTTGACAAAATACTAAGAAACTAAATTTAGTAGCATATTAAGAGGATTATACACCTTGACCAATTTAGAATTTTCCCAGGATTGCAAGGGTGGTTCAATATATGAAAGCCAATCAGTATAATATACCACAATATAGGAAATAAAACTCAGTCATCTCAGTTGATACCAAAAAAGAATAATCTTTTGAGAAAATCAAAATATACTAATATACTCAAAAAATTAGGAATAGAGGGGAACTTCCTCAACACAATAAAGCCTGTATTTGCCAAGCTGACAGTTAACATCACACTCAATAGTGAAAGACATAGTCTTTCCCCTAAGATCATTCTTTTGTCTTATATTCCTGCTTTTATCACTTATATTCAACCTGCTTTTATCACTTATATTCAACTTAATATTTAAAGTTTTGGCCAGAACAATAGCAAGAAAAATAAAAGACACCCAAAGCAGAAGGAGGAAGTATAATTATCTGAATTTGCCGATGATATGCTCTTATATCTAAAACCCCTAAAGAATACACACATACACACATCTATTTTAGCTAATAAATGAATTCACCAAGGTTACAGCATAGAAATCAACATGGAAAAACAAGTTGTATTTCTATAAACCACTAATGAGGATTCTGAAAAGGAAGAAAACAATTCCATTCATAAAAGGATGTAATGCTTGTGAACAAATTTAACCAAGGAAGCGTAAGCCTTGTACACTGAAAATTACCAAATGTTGTTTTAATAAATTGAAGATGAAAATAAATGGAAAGATATCAAGCATCATGGATATGACTGAAAAGTTAATGTTAAGATAATAGTACTTCTGGCTGGGGATTTAGCTCAGTGGTTAGAGTGCTTGCTTAGCAAGCACAAGGTCCTGAGTTCGATCCCCAGCAAAAAAAAAAAAAAAAAAAAAAAAAAAAAAAAAAAAAAAGATGATAGTACTTCTCAAATGTGGTAGTGTATCTACTCAAAGTGAGATATAGACTCAATGTGATACCTGTCAAAATCCCAATGGTAGTTGTGTAAAAACACAAAAAATTGATCCTAAAATTCATATGGAATTTCAAGGGAGTGAGAATAGCTAAAACAATCTTGAAAAAGAACAAGGATAGCAGACTCTCATTTCCTGATTCCAAAACTTAATATAAAATTATATTAATCAAATTGAGGTATGTGGTCCTGGGATAGAAAGTTACTATACAGACCATAGAACTGAGGGCCCAGAAATAAATCCTTACATCTATGATAAAACGATTTTCTATAAGGATGCAAGATTATCCAATGAGGAAATAACAGCATCTCCAACAAACGGTGCTAGCGAGACTTGAAGATCCATATTTAAAAGAATGAAGTTGTAAGAAAAAAGAAAAAGCAATAAAGTTACACTCTTACCTCAAAATATACAAGAAATTATATTCATTCAAAATGAATTCAAGACTTCAGTTTAAGAGCTGAAACTATAAAGGCACTAGAAGAAAACATAGGGGCAAATGTATATGCCCTTGTATTTGATAATGGCTTTTAAAATATGAAAACAAAAGCAAAGACCATAAAAGAAAAAAATTGATAAAATTGGGTTTCACCAAAATTAAAAAAAAAATGTGTGACAAAGGACAACAGCAAAAGAGTAAAAACACACCCCACAGTATCAGAAAAAACATTTGAAAATCTTATATTTGGCAACGATTTAATATGCAGAATTTAAAGAGGACTCTTATAACTCAATGTCGAAAAGACGACCCAAATAAAAAATGGTCAAAAGGCTTGACCAGATATTTGTCAAAGCAAAAATGACAAATAAACAATTGGCTGCTATGCACATAAAACGCTCCACATTATTAATTACTAAGGAAATGCAAACAAAAACCACAATTAAGATGTTACTTCACACCAACTAGGATGTCTATAATTTTTTTAAAAAGGAAAATAAGTTTCGGCAAAAATGTGGAGCAATTAGAATCCTTATACATTCCTGTGGCGGTGGGGTACAAAATGGGGCAGCCTCTTTGGAAAATAGTTCTGTGAGTCCTCAAGAAATTAAACATGACGTTAGCACATGGCTCAGCACCTCTACTAGGAATATACTACAAAGAATTGAAAACAGAAACTCTAATGGATACTTACACACTGCTGCTTATGCAACAGTGTTCATATTAGCCAAAAGGTAGAAATGATCCAAATGTCTCTTGTAGATGTGTGGATAAATAAAATGTGGTGTATATATACAATTCAACCATAAAAAGTCTTGAATTTCTGATATATATGTAGAAGAACTGTGGAATTATTATTCCAAGCGAATGAAGTCAGACACGGAAGGCCAACTACTGTACGATTTCACTTTTATGAAATATCTAGAACAGGAAATTCACAGGGATAGAAAGTCGATTAGTGGTGAATAGGGACTGGCAGAAGGAGAAATTGGGAATTGTTGCTTAGTGAGGACAGAGTTTCTGTTTGGGCTAATGAAAATTTTTGGAAATGATAACTGCACAACACTGTGAGTGTACTGAATGTCATTGAATTGTGTAATTAAAAGTGGTTGAAATGGCAATTTTTATGTTATATATTTTACATAAAAATAGATTAAAAGTCTACATATATCTTTACTGACATTTGTAACCGTATCATACTATTACATGTACAAAATCATTCACAGTTTTCCTATACATAGTTAAGAGAAAAAAATAGGGTTTTTATATTGGAATTCAAATATATTTTTTATCTAATACAGCTAAAACAGGTAAAATATAGTTGAATAAAGTGCACCAGTTCTACCTAAAAATATTAACCAAAGTATATAAATGTTAAAAAAATGAATGTACCACTATGAGGGAATAAACTTCTTGGCATGGATGATAGTCATGACAAATTGGATGATCACCCAGCTGGGAGATCCTAGGATGAATTTTTATAAATGGCGAGACATTGGACAAGATGAGGGTCCACGATGCCTTCTGTGAGAGATGTACAAACATCTTTGTGAAGCTGAAACAATTTCTCTTCTTTCTTGGGTGATGGCAAACATTTCAGTTCAAGTATACCTAATAACAATTTACTATTCTCATCAGGTGATGTTGGTACTAAAAATACTCTTAGCTATCAATATCCTGCCTGAAATTTCTATACAGATTATCAGGTTTCATAAACCACATCACTTTAAAAGAATTTTAAAAATCCATAATGAAACAGATCCCTCTATGAAATCATAATACAGAAAATAAAGTTCTCCTAACCCTAATCATCTCCACTAGAATGTTTCCAAATGGAACATCCAGGGATGGGACATGATGAGGAAGACAGTAATAAAGATGCAAATTTCCACACACGCTGACAGCCTCAAATGTGCAGCCCACTCAAAAGCAATTTGAGTGAAAAGGGCCACTGCCATTGTCAGTGTTGTACTTCTTGACCAGGGACTGTATTTTATTCATTTTTGGTCCTACTGATGGCCCAATGCACCATCCTCTCAGGCATTCAGCCAAGATCTCTTGAGTTGAATTTTGCCTCCTCTCGGATTTCATATATCGTGAGTTTTCTATAACAAAGAGGACTGTGAAGAAAGGAGGTGGGACCGTGGCTCAAATATATAAAACAGGACCGAATGGCATAGTCATTAAAATACATAGGTTGGGCCACAGAAGGCATGTTTAAACAATGACTTGGAAAACTGAGAATCTAATCAAACACATCTGTGCATTATATTTTCTACCTGCTGTCTTGCTTGAACCGAAGATGCTTAAATCCCCATTAGTGGGGTGGGACCACCCATCTATGGGAAAACAGAGCCGGATTCCAATCTGTCTGGTGGATCTTCGGAGTGGCTACCAGCTGACTAGAAAGCATTTAGTGTGGGGGATCCTGTGTGGGGCAGAATGAACACAGCTGGCTGACACAGCAAGCAGTTGGGAACGACAACAAAAATGTCATTTGATTCGTGAGCTGAGCCAATCCATCTGGAAAATCTCTCAAAGAAAGTAGCTGAAAATGACATTTCAGTTCTGATTTTCCTAGTCAAGTCTGTACCTTAAGCCAGAGACTCAAAAATAGCACTCTGTCTAGATGGTGTCAACGCACTGACACTTGAGTCTCTTTGCTTTGGTCTTTCAAGAGTGATTTTAGCTCTTTTGGAGATAACACTGAGACAGCAGGGGCTACGTGCTGGAAACGGATCCATGTCTACATCTCGTTTCCAGGAAATGGATGCCTCTGCTAGCGGCTGACTCCTGGATTTCCTACATGAGATCTGAACTCTGGGCCTGATGCACAGTGAGGCGTGCGATTGGCATTTGCAGAAAGCTTGAGCCCACGCTGCAGTTCATGAGCGGTATCAGACAAAGGAGCATATTAAATGACTGTCAGTCCTGATGGATAGTCAGTCCTATGATAAGGCCGGTTATTACTGAGGTGTAGTTTTCCCAGGTCTAAAAACTCATAGTGGTGGCACTCAAGCATGCCGGGGAGAAGATAAAATTTAATTAATAATTTCCTTGGAGGCCAACAGTCTATTACAACTATGTTCTTTACTGTTTTCTGCAGTGACCTTATAGCTCATAAACATTATAGATACATGTTTGGTCAGCGTCTCATGCCCGGGTTTAATTTATGGCTCAGGTTGCACTTCGTAATTAGCTAGACTGAAATGATTTGCAGATACTGGGAACAGTACATGCTCTGCATAAGGTAGGTGTGTGCCTCCCTCCCTTCTGTTCAGGCCAGTGCCTGGATTAGAGACTATAATTTCCATGATTAATGACATGCATTATGGACAAAGCTGAGGACGAATGCAAAATTTGCTTCTGACTTACGGGTGATAAATTTTGGTTTCTGCTAGAATTAGAGAGTCTGGACACTGAATTAGGTACCATTTTTGTATTCAATGAGATAGCTCAATCTAATTATTTTTCGAAACACAAATTGCAAGGAATGATGTAATAGAGGGGTAGATTTTTCTCCACTAGAATCAAATACTTGCTCATTTAATATGTGACTGCAATTTATTTTGGATCTATGGTGTACCAAACACTTTGTGAGAACTATGGGAGAAACAAACAGTTTTAATTCTCTCTGGGATCAGTGCCTCAAAATCTGGGAAGTAGTATCCACTTAATAAATACCTGTTGTACACATGAACAGATGACTTGATTGTGGGGTAGTTCATATTTTGAATTATAGAAAACAGACAATATTTATAGTCAGAAAAATAACAAAAAGATAGATTAAACATAATAGTCTCTATCTTCCTAAAATCGAGAACCAGTTATTTACTGAATAACTGCCAAGCACAACGGTACCAGGACTACAGAGAATATAGCATCAATATCCGGTTCAAACCTTAAAGACAACTGTTTAATAGCAGAAATCACTCTCACAACTTGCCTGAATACAGCAAAACTTTAAGCACGATACTTTCTTCAATTGTCTTTTGGATATTCCACTCTCTGTGGTATGCTATACAGTATATCACCTCATTCTAAAGTGGTAAAGATTGAATTGTATGGAAAAAGAGAAAAACCAATAGCTTTTTGAGAATATAGACTTCAGTGCCAAAGCAAGTCACCTCATTCCAACTCTCATCCATATCTCTGATGATATTAGTGAAAATAACACTACAAACAGAGCACTTGTTTACTCCGAACTGTAATAATCTCTTCATATATATATGATTCTATCACTCACATCACTACCACCATAATCTAGGTATTACTATTGCCACTTTGTGAGTGAGGAAACTAAATCAGGTACTGTAAAGCAGACCTGCTCCCAAATCATACACTAGTAAAGTTAGTGTATCAATCCAGGTCCATATCTAAATCTTGGCTCTTAGCCACTACATTGTCTTACTTCTCCTGTAACCCTCCACTGATCATAAACAGATACGAAAGTAAATCTACTAAGCTACATCCCTGAAGGAGACAACGTCAACATCACATTTGCCTGTCTAATGGAAACGACTCAAATCCGTGCAGTCACTTGACCACACACATCTTTATGTGAATAAAAACACCTGAATAGTTGGAAAACTCTAATACTCAAGCATTTCAGATCTTATCTGAGTGCCTGGCTTCATCTAATACCCAGGGAAGGCTTTTTTTTTTTCTTCGTGGAAACATATCAAAAGGGATCTGAGCTGAAAGATAAAACAAAAATTTTAAAACCAAAGTAGGTATTACTTAGTCATTATCAATGGAAAGATGCATTTTCCTTTCAATCTGCCATGATACTTCACAGAATCAGAGTTGTTCTGATGGGATACTTTATGAAAACAGGCAAAGTGAGGGTGTCACAACCAGACTACATTCAGCTGGGACGAAAATAAAGGGAGAAGGGAGATGTAAATGAAATTGCTCTGGAATCAGTTTAGATTCTTCACTATCCACCCATCATCATAGAACCGGAACTCTCCTGCAGACATGCAGGTTCTTAACATTGTTGTTTCACACCAATGTAAAGACAACCATTTTAAACTTCTTTACACGAAATATTGTGGGTGCTGTATTAGTCCAAGAAGTTTAGGATCCAAACGTTTCTCCTAAAGCAGTGACTCTGTGGCTTACCTACAAACTTATAAAAGTCACACAGCTGAAAGAGGGGGCTCACGTAATTCATACTTCATAATTTACTCCTCCATTTATTAACAGATTTTTCTGTTCACTTTACTTCAACGCATAAGCCACGTCATAACCAAGGACAATGCGATTCTCCAAGCATGACACCTCCACGGTGGTTTTCTTTCTTGCCCATTTTTAAAGAGTTGATCTATTATTTTTTAATGCTTCATGTATCTTGACCACCTTGATTTCTGAACTCCTCTTGGCTGTTTCCCTCTATTAAATGCCTGACTTCGGTTGATGGATGTGTGCGTGTGTGGGAGAGAGACAGAAAGAAGAGAGAGAAACAGAATAGACTTAGGGTGGACAGAAAATATGGATGTAACAGTTTCATAGAATGACTGATCAATGTGGAAAGATTCCTTCAACCTGCTATTATATTCTGAGTCGAATTCTGCTTTTAGACATTTTTCTCCCAAACACACATGCAATCAGTAGGTATCGTAAGGGTTACTAAGAATATTAAAGGAACCAAAATTCTAAGAATAAAGGCTACATAAAATACAGTATATTTTATGGTGAGTTACGATAAGCTACTGACTATCATGTGACGGAAGAATATTTAATCATACACCCTCGATCTATTTCTGTTTCTAAAGCATGTGTGGTCATATTTTCATTCCAAGTTTAATTTATGGCTCAGGTTGTTCTGCATAACCAGCAAACGAAGGTTTTCGGATGCTACTACTGGACACATGAGAGATTCCGCCCAAGGTCTAGTGTGGTATAAGCCCTAAATTTGTTGAAAATACATATGCATAGAATAAAAAGATACACTGACACAAACTATCATGTATTCAAAAAACATATCTTTGGGAATTTTAATCATCCTGTGACTTAGACCTATCACTTTGTTTAGTTAAAATTCAAGTTTTTCTATTTATGCTTTTTGTAGTTTTTTGAAGTTCATATTATCTGTATGATCAGTTTTACAACATATTATTTTTAAAATAATTAATGCCAGAGCCTCTGAATGGGTTTTTAAAACCCAGCCAACAAAACACTCCCTCTAAAAGAATCCCCAAAAGGAACCTCCTGAGGCTGAGCGCCTTGCTTTAAGCAGTCAGCGGTATGACTGCGGACCGCATCCCTGCAGAGGTCTCACATCCCTGCAGAGGTCTCCCACGGCAGGTGCGGTGATGATCTAGGAGCAAACAAAGCCTTAGGACACCGAGGACTTTAGTCAGCTCCATCCTGGGGCGCTGCTGAGATATCTTCGCTGGTTAGGGGACTAAAAGAGCAAGAAGGTTGCACTTCTACCTCAGGGAACTTCATTAGCGACTTCAGAGTTTTAGAAGAAAATCAGGCAAACGCTATGTGTGTGTGCATGAGTTTGTCTCTGTGTTCTTGTTTACGTGTTTTCAGGAGACAATTTTTGGACCTTTAGAATCTAGCTTGCAAAAGAAGTACCACGATAGTGTAGACCAGATCTCGATGGCTAATATCTCAAAATCTTAGGTGCTGGTGGAACAACATGCTGACTAAAAGTTTATCCTTTCTCTCTTTAATTATAAATAAGAAAAGGAATGTTTCAGCCTATTCCTCCCATTCCATTTAATTTCCAGTTTTATATAATAGAATGATGTGCAAAGAACGTTTTCTCAGTAAATAAGTACAAAACCAACAAATGTAAAGTAAAAGGGGGCAGCCTCAACCCTGTAAAAACCAGATTTTGCATGTATTTGTAAAAGAAATAATAACCATTTTAAAAGCCAATGATGTTTCCATAATGCCCTAACATCATTGCTGTGAATGATAATTCTTCCAGACCTACTTGTAGAACTGGTGGGAAGGTGGATTCCAGACAGCGCTTCTTGGGAATATTGGGCATTTCCCTCACTGCAGCCTGATTTGTCTTATTCACATCTTCAGTATGTACCATAACTCTAGCAATGGCAAATCAGACTTCACATCAACTAGGAATAGAATTCTAAATACATAAAAATCTAATCATATGCTGGTCTTTAATCTACTATTAAACGTGCTGGTTCAAACTGACGAACATTAGCACAATTTCTTTTTATCTAGATTTCAGTGCCTCTGAAGAAAGCAAGCCATATTAGTGTTGAAACATCATTCAGGCTGGGCAGCAAAGCTTAATGGTAGAGCATGTACCCAGTATGCGTGAGGCCCTAGATTCCATCCCCACCATCGCAAACAAGAGCAAAAACACTCATTTTTTTCTAGTAGAATAAATACCTCCTGCACCTCACAGTAAAGGGTTCCTTTACGTTAACTTTACAGAATATCAATTTCTTGATGAGTTCAGAATCATATATACATGTCAGAATCATGAAATTTTAGGATTGGACATACATGAGTTAGGAAGAAATTTAGAAATAAATAAAAAGAGATGGAGAATTGACTTGTGGATTCTATGACTGGAAAGAGAACAACTATTGAAGACTGTGAGAAATAATCGAGATCTATCTTAGGTGTCATTTCTGAGTCTTCTTAGGATGACTCGGGAGCCCTGGAAGCTCCAGTTTTCTGAGGCAATGCATCAGTAAATGTGTCTTTAAATGCACTGCTGTGGCTCACCCAGGCTGTCAAGTTCAGTATTCCTGGAGATAGCCAAGTGCCAATTATGAAATTGGCACCTTCCCGTTCATCCCGCACTCTGATAAGGAAGACACAGACTGCCATTTCCTGAAACATGCGGCTAACAGATCATTTCATCCATCTGCAGGTACTGAGAACAAGCAACTGCTGCCAAAGTGCTGGGCTGGGCGGTTACTTACAGGAACTGGAGAGGGTTTACGTTGCCCTTGGTCTTCTGTAAGCTCTTAGTTTATAACTCTTTGCTGCTTTTGTATTTTCTGCTAAATTCCTCCCCCCATGTTAATGCTTCTTGGTATTCTTGGGAGAGGAGAGTTTGGCTTGACAGTGCCTCTTTCCACAGCTCTCCAAAGTACTAGGGACAAAAATGAAACACTTGGGTACGATATAATCTAGCAAGTTTCTTCTCAGTTTTCAGAGAAAGAGAAAAGGCTTTTGAAAGCAATAAAAAGGAGTCTTTAAAATATTCTCTAATTCCACCATTGTAGGAGCTTTTTCTCCCTCTCTCTCCTTCCCTCTCTTTCTTTTCTCTCTTTTTGCTCTCTCTATCCCCCCAATCATCTCAGAAAGCGCTATCTCAGGACATTTGCCCCCTCCCTCTCTACTTCCCTTCCTCTTTCCGTCCCTTTATCTCTCTCTCTCTCCCTCTTCTGCTTTATCTGCCTCCCTCCCTTTCTCCTCCCTCCTATCTCTCTCTCCCCTTCTCTTAGGATTGAACCCAGGGACTTCACACTGAGCTACATCTTCAGCCTTGCTCCCCCCACTCGCCTGCCCCTTCACCCTGCCCCGTGTCTTTTTGATACAGGTCTCGCTAATTTGCCCAGACTAGGCCAGAACTTGTGATCCTCACGCCTCAGCCTCCCAGATCACTGGAATTGCAAATGTGAGCCACTGCACACAGCTGAAGAAGCTTCTCTTTATAACCAAGCTAACAGTGATAACACTTGTTATTTGCTTTAAGCTTATTATCATTCCAGTCAAATATATAATATTTCATAGGGTTTATCTCTCTCAATCTTTGTAAGTCTATGAACTGGTTACTATAATAAATCCCCATTTTTGTTAATGGAGAAACTGAAGATAAGGATTTGCTCAAGGTCATTTGGCACTTTAGTAGCAGATCTGGTCTTTTAATGCTGTCTGAAAAATCAAGCAATCATACAAAAATGGTGCTTATGAGCACTCTATTATATTTCTCCTTGTATCCTGTTTTGGGAGTTACAGACCCTGATGTTAGGCAGGTAATTTTTATGAGTGAAACAGATTGGGGAGGTGGTGGTAAGTCAGCCTGGAAATCTTCTAGCTGTTCTACAGGGTAACTACTGTCCCTCACCCTGCCCCAGCTCACTGTGGCCATGGGGGATATACCTGCCTGCTGTGGCCATGGGATTGAACTTTTAAAATGAAGGTGGAAATATGGATATTTTTAGCATTTAAAAAATCACCTGATTATTAAATGTTGGCAATTTATTTAAAAAAAATTTAAATACAGAGGACTAACTCTATGCTAGACGAACAAAGGCCATCCGTAGGCAGGGGTCAGGTCATGGACTGCATCTTTCCATTCCCTGTCTTTTTCTTGCTTTAGGCTCAAACTCTGAGAGTTGTGATAACAAGAGGCTGCATCAGTGAAACTATACATGTTTGGCTTTTAAATCTGTCTCTATCGAGTAGGATAAATAGTTGCACAGCAAACTCTTTCCCATCTGGGCTCTAAGAGGCAATATGAAAACTAAGCAGGTGTGGTGGGAGCTGTTTTCCAGGTGGGAAGAGACTCCAGGCCTCCCCTTCCTCCAGGCTGTTGTCTTGGCATCGCTATGGCTGCCTCGGGTTTCTTGTGTTTCAGCTACACACCAGCTTCCACCAAATCTAGCTCTAGTTTGTGTTTTAAAGAAAAAAGAAAAAAAAAATCTTTCGGACTCTGAAAAATACAAACCAGCTTCAAACTTCTCTGTCCAAATTTTAGAGATGATGGTAAATTCCACAACCACTAGCCACATTTTTCTCCTTAGCACACCTTTGCTTAAAAACAAAATAAAAGAAAGAATAATTGCTCTCCCAAACAGGAATGCTAAGGTTGGGCAATCTAGACCCTTGACACTGGATAATCTGGAAAAGCCCTTTACAATCTATGGTGAAGGATTCTCTTTGAACACAGTGCTTTGGTTTCCAATTAGACCCCCTGCAAAAACAGCTCCAAAGCTCTCTGCTTTGGTGTTTTGGGCCTCACAAACCTCTGTGTTCACTCACCCCTCTCAGTTTCTTCCAGAGACCTTGGCATCGGCATATCAGTCTTGCTCACTGTTGTATCCCTACCACCTGGCACCAAGATTAACAAACATTTGTTGAATAAATGAATAAAATGAAAGAAAGGCTCAGATCTGTAGGGACCAAGATAATATCTATGTAGTGATTTATTCATTCAAATATGTTGGAATGAATGCAGGGCACTATGGAATATGCTTGAGGCAAAAGGGTGGCTGCCGTTCAGATTGCTGAGGTTTTATGTAGCTATGTTGAGCTGATTTTGCCCACAGAAAGGTGAAGAATGAAGATTTTTGAGTAGAATATGTGAAAAAGTTGAAAGGGAGTGAGAAAACAGCTACAACTTTAGGGGTAGACAGGCAAGACATGGGTGGTGTGTGTGATGTAACCCTCTCCGGTCTTCCCATAAAATGGCCAATAAAATACTCACTAACATCAATTATTTTGGTGTCCTGAAACACGGTCAATATTCACAATCGAACTATCATGTACAGTCAATATCAAAAAGCACATATAACTACAACAAAGCCTCTTACTTAGGGAGTAAACCATCTAGGATGAAACAGCCAGAGAGATAAAAAGTTACCCCACAACATGAAAAGTGCTCAAAAGTACTCACAAAACATCATTGATTTATATAGACATTTACTGAGCATTTACTATGCACCAGGCACATGAATTGTGGCAAGGAGAAAGAGGCAATATATTTAAAGAATGAGGTAGTATCAGTGATGCATGCTTTGATGGGAGTGGGGTGGTGGGGTGATATAAGACAATGACAAGGGATGAGTTTCAAATGAACCGGGTTGTCACGGTTGGCTGCTCTGAGAAGCGACAAGTGAGCTGAGACCTGAATGATGGGAAGAAGTAAAGATACTGTGTAGAAGGCCTTCCTAGAGCAGAGAAGACCTATATGCAAATAACCCACCTGTGGGCCAACCCCGTGCTACTAGGAGCAGGATGGAGAGGAGGGTGTAGCACATTGTCGGAAGCAGCAGGCAGGGGCCGGATTAGGGAGAGAGCCAACTTTCTGCAAAATTGGGTGGACTGGTGAAGACTCAGGGAAGCTGACTGGATTGCAGAGGTAAAATGTAATCACAACACAAGGGCCTTGACACGTACCATCTCTGGGGGGAAGTTCTCAAACACCAGCCCTCCAGGGGGTAGGGAATAATGTAGTCTAGTTAATTGCCCATAGGGACAGCTCTGTGTATTAATGTAAAACTAGGGATTATCCTGCCCCAGATGCAAATGAAAAGGGCACAGTGGGTCACTGGTTTTCCGAAGATTCTTCTCACTTGAGGTAGAAGTGGAAACGCCAATTACCCTCATTTCAGTGGAAAAAAATGGGAGAGGAAAAACACTGGAGAATTGTGATTCTGATTGGCTTGAAAATCATAACCACCACCCCCAAATTAGGAGAACAGAAAGAAAAAAAGCCCTTTACTCTCGGGACCTTAAGTGATTAGAAGGAGTTGTTATTTGGCTGGTTTTCACACTTCATTAGCATATGCATGATTTAACAAGGAAACATGCTGGGGGGCTGGCATGGCTGAGGGCAGCTCTCCCCACCCATGCACTGGAAACTGGGGCAGTAGCGTTGGGAGTGCTTAATTACGGCAGCAAGGAACAGAGATCGGTGCAGAAAGGGGGATGAGCAGATTGCCAAGCCTTGAACTAGTGCATAAGACACTGCGGTGCCTACCCCCATTCCGGAGCACACCCCTGCAGGGAGCCACACTGCTGGGATACTGTATTCCTCCCAAGGACAAAGCCACCCGGGTTAAGCCCAATTCTCCTGCCTCCATCAGACACGCATATTTTCTTCACCAAGTATCTGTCAATACCAAGGAAACTGAAGTATTGTATTATGATTGTCCATATTCCACTTAGCAGTGCAGCAAAGTAGGAAGCGGGGTGGTATTTTGAGGGCAAAATAAAATAGATTCTTGGAGGAGAGTCAGGCCTTCAAAGTTTCATTCTGAATTTACAGATTAGATCTACAAGTAGAACAAGAATAAAAGTCGCAATCAGTGCTTCACAACCTTTAGGCTTTCTTTTGCTCCATTCAGAAGACTTCAAAGGAAAAAGAAAAAGATAAAAATAGGCTATTTGCCATGGAAGGACTCAACCATGCCCAGCTATCTGCCTTTTGGGGCCTGTATCTCTGCTCATTTCCTCTGGAAAAGCAGGTATATAACTCAAAAGGTAATGAACATAATGTGCAAGTTTTTTTGAAAAGAAGTGGCAGGGAATTTTACAATTCTTACATCATATTCACTGTATCACCACATTCAATATAACTTTAAAATTGTGTCACTTGGCCCATCAGTATATCCTGAGATGATTTGTGTGATGATTAAACTTGATTGTCAACTTGATTGGCTTGGGAGCTGCCTAGAGGATTAGAGTACAGCAGACTTCTGAGTGTGTCCGTTCTGTAGAAGTGTGACCTTGGGTACTAAATCTGGTCCCTGGCCCCTTCCTCTCTGGCACTGTTAACCTGCTCTGCTTCCTGGCTGATATGAACTAGGCATCTTTGCTCTGCCATGTCCTTCTGCCATGGTGTTTCTGCCTCAGAGCCAGCTATCCATGGACTAAAACCTCTGAAACAGTGAGTCAGATAGTCTTTAAATTGTGGCTATCAGGTATTTGATCCCAGCAATGGAAAGGCTAACACCATTTGCCAATCTTTTTCTGCTTCTGGGATCTCTTCATGTCAATTCATCTGTCTTCTTTTTAGAAAACCCCAATCTCCCTTTCTCTTAATCCAGTCTGCTGTGTGTGTGTGTGTGTGTGTGTGTGTGTGTGCGCGCGCGCGCACATGTGTGCATATCCTGAAGACCTAAACTAATCAGCATACCCTGGCAACAATGATTGAGAATTTTAAAACACACCTTGGACTAAAGAAAGTGAGGTCCAGACTTTTTTTTGCCACATTGAGATGATTCCAACATACTCCTTTCACTCTCTTCACACCTACTCCTTGAAGCTCTCCAAACATGTCAGACATTTTCTTACCTCTGTGCTTCTGCAGATGCTATTCTGCTTCTTGAATGAATAAAGAAATCTATCAGTTCTTCCATATGTTGTTCTGGCTCAAGTTCCCAAACTGTATGCTACCATATTTAACGTCATAAATACGCACTCACTACTACACTACTATTCTATCAGCAACCATTCTTTCCCTCTCCTGCCAAGAGCCCCAACTTTTCCTTTCCCTGTCCTCCGCCCTTAACATCAGAGTTAGAGCCTCGTTGGCTTAAATTACTCCATCCTCCTGAGTACAGGGAACAGATTTGGAGATGAGCACAGAATCTAAACGGAGCTAAGATGTTAGGAGCTATTTCCTAAGAATTTAAGATACGAAGTACTGCATTATGGCAGCCAACTTTCCACCACAAAGAGGGATCTTGGAACTGCTGCTTGGGTTTCCGCAGAAAGCAAAGCAGAAAGGCCATTTATCCAGGGCAACAGAGCTAAACCCTGGGTCGGTCCTTATCTGGAGCCAGTGTTCTTTGGAACTTCCATTTATGCCAAATTTTTGATTAAGCAAATTTTAGATAGGAGTATCCGGCCCATTCAATCAAAAGATTCTGAGTCAATATAATAAGAAAAATGTTCAACAGCTCAAGAGCCAACCCAGAAACCTATGGGAAATTTTGGACTACGTTCTAAAGCAATTCCAGGTTCCTCACAGATTCATACATTCG
Organism: Hystrix cristata; assembly: GCA_004026905.1. Lineage (NCBI taxonomy): Eukaryota > Metazoa > Chordata > Mammalia > Rodentia > Hystricidae > Hystrix > Hystrix cristata. The sequence continues at coordinate 65,970 of PVJO010003299.1, read as the reverse complement.
ATACACTGTATATTTGAACACTTACTCTGCCAAATACTACTCAAGGATGTTGGGAAGTGAGGCAATGAAGAAAACAAACGAACGCCCTTTGGGAGCATCAATTCCCATGCAGGATGATATGTTATAAACAACAGCGTAATAGAAGGTGACCAGGGGAAAGAAACAGAGTAAGGGAAGGCAGGTCAGAAAGGTCAAAGGTGGAAGGGGATTGTAGTTTTCCATAGGTAGCCAATATAGGCTTCTTTGAAAAGATGCCACTTGAACAAGACCCAAAGGAAGGAAATTGACAATGTAAATATCTGGGACAAGAGCATTATAAGTAAAAGAAAGTGCCAGTGCTAAGGACTCTGACAACTGATCAGTGTAAGTCGCAGCAAGAAGGCTACTAAGTCATGAGAAAACATTAGCAGGTGAGGTCAGAGAGGAATTTGAAAGGTTAATGATGTAGAGCCTTGTAGGACACTGTCAGGACAATTATAATTATTAACACAGTAACTGTACAAGTTAATAGGTTTCACTGAGACATTCCCATACAGGCATATGCCACACTTTGATCATCTCATAAAGGGAAGACACTGGTAGATTTTGAGCAAAGGAATGACATGTCTGACTTAAATTCTTAGAAGAATCAATTTGGTTATTCTGTAAAGAATAGATTTTGGGTCTAGGGGTACAGAGTAGAATCAAGGAACTGTTGCAGCCTACATGTTTGACAATGACTTGCAGCATCGTGGTAGTGATGGAAATGATGAAAAGATTCTGGCTAGATTTTAAAAATAGAGCCAGTAATACTTTCCGACACACTGCATGTGAGGTGTGAACCAAGCAGGACTTCTAAGTTTTGGGCTTGAGAAACCAGAAGGATGAAGTTGCCACTAATTGAGAAAGGGATAACTGGAGGTGGAAAAGGTCTGCTTAGGAGATGTTCAGACCATCAATTTGGAAATACTAAGTCTGAGCTATTTCATTAGATACCCAAGCAGAGATTCCAAAGAAGCAATTGGAAATATAAGTCTAGACTTGAGGAGAGAAGATAGGACTAAAGATAATGATTTTAAGGGTAGCTGACACAACTTGAGAGTATTTCAACTCACAAGACAGGATGAAACAAAGAGGTATTTATAGACAAGAAGAGTGTATCCAGTTTTTAATTCATTTAATTAACTCATTTAACCTATACAATAACCTTATGAAGTCAGTTGTTACTACTATCCTAATTTTATAATCATGGAAATTGAGGATTAGAGATGTTAAATTTGCACAGCAATCTGGCCAAGACCATTACATGCTCTGCAACAGTTTATAAACACACTAGTAGTCATGCTGGAACTAAAACCCGTATAGTCTAACTCCAAGTCTGTGTTCTTAGCTATTACCCAATATTGCCATCTATTCCCAAGAGGGATTATTTAATCGACTGATAGATGTTTGGATTAGAGATAAGAGTGTGTGTGGCCCACGAGTGACAAACTGAGCTAAATGGGTTCAGTTTTCTGCCTCCAAGCTAGACGGGGCTGCAAGCATGACGTCAAGACAAAGGCAGGGGCTGAGACCAAGGTACAAACACAGGCGACCAGTTTGCCTTAGTAGCCCTTATATGTAGTCAGATTCATCGGGGATCTTGTTAAAAGATGCAAGTTCCTAGGTGGCCACTCCTAGGAATTGTTCTAGTAGATACAGAGTAGAGCTTGGGAATTTCATTTTGATACTTGTATCAGGAAATTCTATTTGCTTTTTGAAAAATACTACCATACAAAATCTACTTTAGCCTCTATCCAAGAACTCTGCACTCAGAAAGACCAACAAAATTAGACTTTCATTTTCCTAGCCCCATAGATATTTTGATGGAAGGAAGATGTCTGTACATGGCTAAGGACTGCAACAGTTTGATTGATATTCCTTATAAAAGTCTTTAGTCTTCTGTCAGCCATAATAAATTTCCTGCATACAAAAAATTAATCTTATTCTCTTATTTATTCATCATAGTAAATAGAGTGGTCTTGAACTTTAGCTAGCAAATGGTAAGTCTTCACCAAATACTCATTGGCAAATTAAAGTATGTGGAGTTTTGCATTTGTCAGTAGAGACCCAAGCTTAGTCAGATATATTTATCAAAAAGACAGGTGTAATCGAAGTGTAATAGTTTTTACCTTAAGGTAGTAAATGACCATATTTTTACAGTAAACTGCAAAGCACAGCTATTAAGTGGGTTACTGTGACTGCCCCTTTCTTAATTTGGATCAAATAGACAGAACTTCTCTGAAACCTACATATTTTAACTAACAATTTGACAGCTGAGAAAGCCTACAAAAACATGAGAAAACTAGCTAACGTTTGCCCCCAATTCGGTTAGAATCTAAAGGTAATTGCACAAATGATTTTCTCTAGTACCAAATGCTATTACCAGATGTTTGTGTATCCTATTGCTTTCTGTTTCTATTTAGGATTTTGAAAACAGTCCTTAAATTTTTTCTGAATTTTAATGATATGACTAATCACCATATTAATATAGTGAAGTTTCATTTTAATTTCAAAATTTTTTCAGAACCACTGACTCATTCAATTTATTCATTTCATTAGGGGCGAATCCCAAGTGGAACTGGGATAATTTTTAAAGCAGGAAAATCAAGACAACAGTGATTTCTGCCTTACCCATCTCAAACATTTTCTTCACCCCTGGGACAAATTACCCAAATTTGACTTAAAAGAGGAAAGGTTTGTTTTGGCTCACAACTTCAGAAGTTTCAGTTCATGTTTGGCAAACTCAACTGCGGAAATGGCACGGTGGAAGGGCCTATGTGGGAGAAAACCACTCACATTATGGTGGCCAGAATGCAGAGAGAGGAGGGAAAAGCCAGGAAGGGATGGAGATTTACCCTTCCAGGTCATGTCCCCAGTGACCCACCTCTTCCAATCAGACTCTGCCTCCTAAAAGCACATTCAGCTATAGCAGCCCCAAGACCCAATTACCTTCCAAAAGCTTTGCCTCAGAGCACATGAGAGTTTCAGAGGTCATTCTTAATCTAAACCATAATGCTGCTCAATATCTTGTGCAATTAATAATATGGAGGCAGGGAAGGAATAATTTCTCTTTCTTATCCAACCATTCATCAACAATCCATTCTTTTAATTATATTGTATTAATCATTTATATAAAAACATAATGTAGTAATTAAGATCATGGGATCTTTATTTGCATGGCCATGAGCAAGTTGCTTCACCTATAAAATATGGTCAGTGAAAACATCCCTTTCATTGGGACTGTTAAGAAGATTAGATGGTACACATTTGTAATCCCAGAACTCCAGGAAGATAAAGCAGGAGGATGGCCACTTCAAGCCCAGTCTGATCAACTTAGTGACTTAGAGAAACCTTGTCTCAAAAGTTTAAAAAAAGGTGTGTGTGTGGGGTGTTGGAGATGTAGTTCAGTGCTAAGGATCTGGGTTCAATCTATAGTACCACAGAAAGGAAAAAAGAAAACGAAAAATAAAGAGATGAGACGGAATCCCATTTCTGGATATAGACAATGGAAATAAAATCACTGTCTTGAAGAGATAGGTGAATTCCCACATTTATTGTAGCATTATTCACAATAGTCAAGGTATGGACACAACATAAGTATTTGTCAATAGAAGAATGGATAAAGAAAATGTGATGTTTATATCAGAATACTACTCTGTCTCAAAAATACAGAAACCTAGCCATTCGAAAGACATTGCACTAAATGAGACAAGCCATTCGAAGAAAGACAAATATTACATGATCTCACTTATATGTGAAATCTCAAAAAATCAAACTCATTGATATTGAGAGGAGGGGTGTGGTTACCAGGAAAGGGGGAATATAGGAGAGCGAATAGGGCGATGATGGCATAAGGGTACGAACTTTCAATTATAAAATGAGTAAGTTCTGGAGATTCAATGACTTAACAGAGACCATAGTTAATAATAATGTGTTTTATACTCTAAATTTCCTAAGAGCAGATGTTAAGTATTCTCCCTCCAAATACAACAAACAAACCAAAAATACAAAATGTAATTATAAGAGGTAATAGTTATGTTAATTAGCTTGATTGTGGTGACTGTTTTACCATGTATGGCGCATAAAAACATTCAGTTATACAATTAATAGATACATTTTTGTCAGTTATATCTCAATAAAGCTAAAAGTCATTTTGCATTATAAAAAAGGTTAGACAGAATAACGCATAGAACATAACTAGCTCAGTCATGGCCCACAGTGAATGCCCTGCCATTGTAAGTGATTGTCATTTTTATGTACGTATATGTTCAACTTGGTATAAATAGCATGTACACAGGCAACCTGTATTTTCTGCCACTCTGCATTTTACTATTACACTCAGCTGCCCAGTTACTGCCTAATAAGCGCCCTGTTTCACCTCTTCTACTGCAGCCATTTGTTCAGTGACTTTAGCTGCTGACTCAAACGATGGTTCATCAGTGAATGATAACACCCACATAAAACAGCACCACGATGCCCTAATATCTGAAGAGGATTTCAGAAATGCGGTAGCATCATCTCCTTATTCAACTAGGGAATGAAAAAACAAAAGGCCTCTTCATGATGGGTCCTGGTAAGACAGGTACACTCAGGTGAGCTGCTCCCATGCTGCCACGCTTATTCAAATCTGTCTCCTCACCGATGAGCCATCAAAGACAGAGTCATCATAAAAGGTAGAGTGAGAGAACATGTAATTACCCACCTGGCCTTACTAGGTACAATGCCATTTTTTTCTTTTTTCTTTTCTTGGTGCTGGGGATCGAACTCAGGGCCTTGCACCTGCTAGGCAAGCACTATGCCACCGAACTAAATCCTCAAACCACAATGCCATTTTTATTGAAAGATAGGTTTAGGTTATTTTGAAATTGAATGCCACTTCCCTGGCATCTGACTGCTCTTGTAGCTGCAAGTGGTAAAACATTCTTTTTTTTTTAAATTTACCTTCATGGGATGCCTAATATGCCATGCACTGGACCAAGTACCTTAAAACAAATAGAGCCAAAAAAGACAAGGTTCCTGAAATCTAAGTAATGATAAGCCATAGAATACACTATTTCTCCAATGACTGCCTGGCAGAGAACCTGGCCCATAACCAATAATTAGTAAAGATTTGCTAAATGAATGAACAAATGTACAATTTGGGTAAATCCATCTGCAAGCTCAGGGTAGGAAGTGAAACTAATCAGGCCAAATTTAAAAGCTTCTGTTCTCAGCTACCATTGCCAAAAGGCATTCTTTGTTTTGGTGCTTCTGAGCCTGGCCAGGAAACACAAACTTTTACTTAGGCCTCTGATCCTGAGTGACTACAATCACTCGGTGATTTCTGCTACTAATCAAGGTCTACTCTGGTCTTTTGTAGTGGAGATAGCAGCTTGATATGCCACCACTGGCAACGGGATAAGTCAGTCTGACTTCACCAACCTCTGACCCCAACCCACAGGATTTCTACTTCTCAAGGCAAAAGCAGGAAATCAGCTAAACCCTTCCAAAAATTTGAGAGTCAACCCTTGGTTAGCTGTCAACATTGCTGCTGTGGCCTCCCAGCCTGGAGGGGATCCACCATGTTCTATAGGATAACTGGCCCCATTCTCCAGCAATCAGTAAAATTAAGGACACACCATACATCCTATCAGCTATTATTTGTAGTGTGACTACAATCATGCTTGCTTTCAAGATACTCAAGAATTTGAGGATGTATCATCTGTGGATTTTTGGCATTACAAAAAAACAAATTATGGCTTGTTTAAAAAGCCATGCCACCATCGCTAATTTTTTCATTTCTATGAGCTACCCTATTAACGACCTTTGGGTATTTACACAGTTTATTTGATTATGCAGTGCGTCTGTGTGTACTGAGCATTATGCAGTGAACTCACCGTCCTGATTTTTAAATTCCATGCTCTTGCTTTGCTTTTATTGTTTTTCCTCTATTTTTAGCAGGAGAACGATAACACCAGTCTTTCTTTGGACGGATCAATGTTCCTTAGAGCTGTAACACTGAAAGATGCTGAATATGATTATAACAAGATATATTTTTAACCTTGTGCTTTAAAAACCTCTATCTACTGGGCATCTCCAGCTCCCAGCAGCTAAGCACATTACTGTCATCAAATGGTATTTATTGAATATGCAGTAACTGTCTTGTGAGCTCCAAATTAATGGAGGACTCCTGAGAACCTAATTTGAAAACATTATCCCTTCTTTGTTATCTGTATTTGTTTGTTTGAGAGCCTGACACTTTAATTGGGCCTCAGGACTCAAACGCACAACTGCAATTTTCCTTTTGAAAGCTTGGAAGGCTGCTGTCTAAAGATGCCCAGCTTAGCTCCTGGAGTTCAGAGGTTGGCAGGGAGCTGCGCTGCTACAAGTGCCAGTAAATGCCATGAATATGGAAGAAAACTGGAGCTTGTCTCACATAGAGGCTGGGGGTGGACAAACCAGCCATTAATCTTTCAGCTTTACTCTCCTGTAATAACTCCTTCCTGCAGGGGCATTTGTTTTATTTTTAGTCTACTTTTCAGGTGCTTTCCATCTTTACCTCCCAGTTTCTTCAGGAGCTTGATGTGCCTGGGTTTCATCCTCTAATTGGCTTTCACTCTGCAATTCTTTTTTATTTCCCCACCAGGCAAATTGGCTCCTTGTCTACTTAATCCCAACTTTTTTCATGCTATTGGCTCATTTTGCTTTTTTTTGCACCCTCCAATAAGATTTCCCCTCCACTTTCCCTTCCCATATCACTAGAGAGATCTGCCCAACCTACACCGACCCTGGCTACGCTTCTACCTTCTTCTGATGAAGGCTTCCCCAACAGAAATGTATGTCTTTCATCTACAGCTCCCACAGTGCTTGTTTTAGATCTTCTGTGTAATACATTCCATGGCAGTTCGTCCCCCTGAGCCCTTTACTTACAGAGATAGGCCACAGGACAAATCTTCACACACCATGCAACACTTACCAGTCCTTGGCCTAGAGCAGAAGCTTAGGAGATATTCTTTTTTTTATTATTAGTACATGTTTGTAGTACATAAGATTACATTCATCATGGGGAATTAGTACATGTACATGACATATTTTAATTCTTTTTTTTTATTCCCTTTCCTTCTTCTCTATCTCTTGAATGCCTTCTTTTTTTTTTTTTTTTTGTACATGTTTATAGTACATAATGATCACATTCCTCACAGGGACTTGGCACAAGTACATAACATAGCAATTGCCTTTTGTTATCCCATTTTCCTCCCCAATCCTTTCCCTGTCCCTTTGTCTCTTGTTTCCCTTCCCTTGTGCTAAAGACCTATATTGCTATTTCCCACTGTCTATCTTTTATTTTGCTCTTTATTTGTATTTTGGGATTCTCATATAAGAGAAACCACACAAGCAATATTTAAGCTTCTGTGTCTGATTTATTACACTTAACATTATGGTCTCAAGGTACATAGGACATGTTCTTAGAAAAATGAATGCTATAATTTAAAATGATGTAAGTACTTTAAAAGGAATGTCTTACTGGTGCTAAAATCAACACCTAATGTAATCTAATCATGCACTAATACGGTACTAGGAACAAAACCAATAAAACGTAACAGTAGCAGTTAATATTTACTCAGCACTTAGTAATGTTCCAGTGAGACATTTTGCTTAGATTAGATCTTTGGACCTTATCGATAACATTATAAAGTACATTTAATATTTTAGATGGAAAACTGCAGGTTCAAGAGTTGACTTTTTCCAGGCTATAGAGCTAACGAATGGCAGGTAAGGGATTCAGGTCCACATCTGGGTGACCCCAGAGTTTCCTCTCTTAAACACTTCATTGCATTTCCCTCTTTTATCCTACTTTAGAAGGATCTGATCAGACTCAACCAGAGTAACCTAATTGGAGACTTTATAAATCTTATATGTAAAATGGTGATGGAAATAATGAATGCTTAGAGGTGACATTTTAATTGGACAGGCAGAACAAAACCACAGCCCAAGTTTAGCTACTCCTAAATTCTAAGGTAAAATAATGATTTCTTCAGTAAAGGATGAGTGAAACCAATCTAGTTTCTTATATTAAATCTTGTTTTCTGGCAGTGATTTTATTTATCTTGGTCTTTGTCTTTAAGGTTAAAAATTGCACCAGAACAATTTAAATATAAATACAGTAAAAAAAAAATTGAGAGAGAGAGAGAGGGAGAGACAGAGAGATAGACAGAAAGACAGATGAGGCAGGAAGGGAGGAAGGCAGGAAGGGAGGAAGGGAGGGGTTTGGACTGGTGGCAGTGGCAGTGGGAGGCTCTATTTACTTTTGGTTAAATGCCAGTTTTATAAGAGTCTGAGGTCAGTAAAGAGGTGTGAAACCAATTAGAGTTTCTCAGCTTCTGGCTGCTCCAGGCTATGCATATTGCATACCCAAAATGTACAGTTTCGCAAAAAAAGACGTATGGAGGGGCTGCAGTCTCTGTGTCACGCTGCACAATGGCTTGGTGCCAAAGTCCCAGGACAACATATGTCCACTTTCCAGTCTTGGGTTAAAAATGCTACGACTCAAAAGAACAGGGGTAAACAAAAGAGATTCAGTAAGAATGGAATGAAGCATGAATCATAGATACATGAGAGTACCATCAAAAGCTTAAGAAAAAAAAATCTGCCAAAGCTATATAGCTCTGTTAATGACTGTGACTGTAATTTCTGCATATTTTAACAGATGTTCTGTTTATAAAACTACAAAAGGATTTAGGGGTTATGAATAAAGCCAGGAGGCCCTGGAGATGTTTCTTTGTATGATTAACTGACCACAGGCCATTTGTTTTACAACTAAAATGCTCAATGATCCATAGGACATGATTTACACCAGCCCATGTATACTAATGGCTGATGTCTCCATGATACTTCTCATTAGCATCAGAAGGGGGATTGGGGGATTGGAGGAGAACAGATTATGGGAATAGCTCCCCCATTGCTTGACATGATAGTTCATTACTGGGTGTGGAATTGATCTGAAAGGAAACTAAGATCATCATAAGCTGAAATTTGAATTATTATAATTAAGAAAGCCAATTCAGTGATGAAGGAAAGAACACAGCCTTTTGTAATCCTAGCTGCATACATTTTGATAAACTGGGAGTGAGAGGATATTCTGCACTTCCCAGATACAAACCTTGTCAAAAATTCTAGTAATAATAAACTTAATAATTTAACTGACTTGTATTGATCATCTAAGTATGTGTCAGGTATTCTGCTGGGTGATTAACACAAACTACCTCATTTCAGTTCTCACAACTGTATATTGTGATGATCGTCATGGATTGGAACAAGGAAGGCATCAAAGGTGGGACATCCCAACCTACTGGCTACAGTTTTTTATTTCTCATAATATTTCCCCTTCTTGGTGTGCATCCTCTAATGATTTCTCCACCAAATGAATCTTCTCTATTTACTCATACTCACTACTGCTTCGTTACCTCATAGCCCTGACATGACTTCATAATTCATAGTTTCATTTCTTAAATTCTCAAAGCTAAATATTTTTTCTAATCTAAAATCTGAAGAGAAGGAATCTGGCAAGCTCAGGTAAACCTTTAAATTTTTTTTTTTTTCTTGGTAATAAGCCACATAAGAGGTCACAGTCGGTTGGCTGCCTTTCTGAAGTCTTTCTCCTCAGGTCCAATCAGCTGTGGTTGGGAGGGATAGTAAGAACCTGCCGCACAAAAAATAGAGCCACTCTGCAAGAAGATGAAATTGGGATCTTCAAGAGATACCTGCACTCTCACATTCACTGCAGCATTATTCACAGCAGTTAAATATAGAAACTACATAGCTGTCTGGTGACAGGTGAATGGGTTAAAAACTGTGGCACATATACACACGTATACGAGGGAATAATATTCAGTCTTAAGAAAAGGAGGAAATCAACCTGCTGTAAATAGGGAGGGAGGGAGCAGAGGGGAGGGGCGGGGGAGAGGGGGGAGAACCAAGATATATCATGTATAGGTACAGAATAAATGTAATGAATGTGACCATTGTATGTAGAATGTACCAATACATGTTCTTGGTTTAAAATAAAAAAAAAAAAGAAGAAAAGGAGGAAATCCTGCCATTTGTAAAAACGTGGATGAATCCAGAGGCTGATGTGCTCAGTGAAATAAGCCAGATGGAAAAAGTCGAATACCGCTAATCTCACTTACATGTAGAATCTAAAGCAGTCAAAGTCATAGAAATGGAGACCAGAACAGTGGTTGTCAGGGGTTTGGGGACAGAAGCACAGGGAATGGGGAGATCAAGGCCTCAGTTATACAGGATGAATAAGTTCTAGAGTTCTAATGGATAGTAATGTGACTACAGTTGACACTGTGGGACTTGAAATGTGCTAAGAGAGTAGCTAGTAAGTGTTTCCATCAAACATGGTCAACAGGAAAGTAACTACGGGAGGTGAAGAATACATTAGTTTGATTGTGGGGAGTACAGTAAGTCCCCAACTCACAAACATTTGAGTTGTGAACTTTCAGATACGAATGTGCCTCGCATTACAAACATTCGTAGATGTGAACAAATTGAACAAATCATGGAGGTAGCTCACGAGTCTGCCGGACATCGTCATGCTTGTGCCACCTTGTGCTTGCCATACAGTGCGATAGTGTGCAGTAGTTCAGTGCCCGATCTGAGCCCAGGATGTCTGGAAACAAGAGGCAAAGCGGTGGGGAGGTAGAGGGGACGGCTAGCAAGCGCAAAGCAATAACCACGGAAACAAAATGGAAAATAATCGAGAGGTTGGATCAAGGCAAAAAAGATGGTAGACATTGCGCATTCTTATAACATGAATAGTTCAACCCCTGGTACAATTCTAAAGAGCAAGGACAATATCAGGCAGCAAGTGAAGTCCTCTGCACCGAAGAAGTCAACAATAACATCCAAAAAGCATGGTGGAGTGACAGAGGAGACGGAGAAACTTTTCAGTGTGTGGATGAAGGATCAGCACCGAGTCCCACTCAGCTTAATGCTTACTCAGGATAAAGCTTAAAGCCTGTTGTACAATTTGAAGAAAAAAACAGGGTGAACAGGGTGCATCTTTTACCTAAGACTCACTGTATCAGACTTAAGAATGAATCTGATGAATATCCTCCCCAAACGGAACTTGTTTGTAAGTCAGGGATTTACTGTATTCCACAATGTATACATAAACCAAACCATCAAGTTGTGTGCCTTAAATAGAGACAACTGTTCACTGGACCCCTCAGTGAAGGAGATTCCCTTAGGTGGGGAAGTCACCATCAGCACGTGTGGTTTACTCTGAGGACGGTGGGAAGGGCACAGACCGTGGCATCAGGATGCTTCCTTCTGCCTCTTATTAGCTGGAGGACCTCAGGCAGTTCTGGTAAAAGATAGTTTTATTCACTCACTCATAAAATGGCAATATTACAATAATTTACTTATATTCATCAGGGCATTCTGAGAATGAGAGGGACATGTAAGTGCTGAGCATGGTGCCTGGTACAGGGATCTACACTTAATAAATGGTAGCTATCATCATAATCCTAGTATTACTTTTATTAATCACAAATTAAAATAACAGATAACAACTTCTTCCTCTATATCCCAAATCTGAAGATGAATCAGTGCCCCAAATGGCCCCACTTAACCAAACTGAAATGGGAGGGAGGAGCAGCTGCTTGTATCTGCAATTCAAATCAACTGGGTAATTCTGTTTTTATTGTGAACAAACAAAGCTGAGCCTTCAACTGATTCCAAGTGATAAGATTCTTGGTATCTAACAGAGGTAATAGTGGGTGGGGGGATGCCCCAGACATTCCCGAACGACCCTCACTAATGTGTAATATAACAGGTCTATATCTGACTCTGAGGGAGTCAGATTTCAAGTTCTGGTCCCAGTTTCACGTGCCTTTTTCTCCCACTCTGGGTCCCATTTCCCAGTTTTGTTTTCCCCACTCTCTCTGGAATACATCAGATCCTTCCACTTGAAATGTCTGGGTCAGCACCCAACATCTGGCATAGCTACCCCCAAATTTACTGGATAATTAAATTTTACCCAAGGACTCAACAGGGGGTGGCAAATGGATACCTGAGGGTATGCCTGGCTCTGAGAGTTTCATTTGAGTGCAAATTATTACTATTTGTGTGTATTTGTGAGCACAAAAGAATTAGTAAGTGCTCCCGAAACATCATTTCCATCTGTTGCCAAAGTTCACATTAAGTACAAATTCAAGGGAAGATAATGAGTTACGTGAAAATGAACTCGTGCTTGGAATTTCAATATCCCCAGGTGATGCAAATAGGCACATCTGAACTTGTTCAGAAAAATCCCAAGCACTGGGCCCTAAACATATGGTCCATGTTATTCAGCCAGATAAGCCATGGGATTTCCTACAAGTAGGGTTTTGTCAGCAGGTTGGTAAACATTTTACAGTGTGTTTCCCTAGCTTGGACACTCCAAATCACGGTGAGGGCAGGCCAATGATTAGTAATGTCTTTCTACAAAGGACACACTTACAAAAAAAAAGAGATCAAATCTTCATGTTGTGCCTCAGGGCTCAGAAGTCAGCACTGGTTTTGCAGGTGTTTTGAATCCAAAGGACTTGTATGAAATTGGAATCCACTGGACTTGTAAGAATCGGAAATTGGAAGGATTCCAACCTGGTTATTAGAATTAAGCTTCAGATAAATGTTACTCCTCTCCTATCAACATTAATAAGATGTTCAAGGAGCTGACACCAGAGACATAAGAAATATTTGTCATAGAAAGCAGGGTACGTAAGGACAGGAGTGAATTTAAATTAGGGATATGTTGCTTCATGGACTCCAAAGGCTATTTTTTTTTTTTTTTTTGGAAGTGTGCTTACTCCATAGAGCACATGCGTAATACTGTCAGCTCCTTGAAATGCTTTACAGCTACTATTATGTATCTGAATTAGAGCACTTTTAAATATTTATTACAAGACCAAATCTTCAGGCAATTTGCGATGCAAAAATTTCCTACATTATTTATTTTTTAGTGTTGTACAAAACCCACCATTAGAAACACATAAGCACCAGCAAGCTTGTGTGGGAGAATGTTCTGAGACAGTACTAGATATTATCATCTACATTTGTTAACTTTAGTACAATTGAGACACTTTTAAAGATAAAGGTCATTAATATTTCAGCACATCATTAAATTTAAATTCAGAACTGAGAGCTGTTATAAGTGAGAATCTAACCAGTTTTAATTAGGCATTTAATAAAAACTCTCCATGTGAAGAGAAATACTTACTGAGTATCTGGAGAAAAAACACAATGGAATAAATGTTTGAAAAAAATACTATATTCAACTTAAGTTATGTGAGTCATCATTAGCAGATTTAGAAAATTAAGTTTCTCAAAACTCTGTAACAGGGAATAAGGATGTAGTTCAGTGGTAGAGTGTTTGCCTGTCACGTACAAGGTCCTGGGCTTGATCCCCAGCACCACAATGAACTGATAAGAAAAGATACTACACTTGATCTTAGCCAAAAGGCTGAGAAGTGATGACCACAATAAACAAACAAACAAACAAACAAAACCCATGATGTATATAGTTCTTAAAAATACAAGGAAAGCTTGATCTAATCAGATTGGGGTAATGGAAAAGAATCAGGATATCCCAGTTAGGTAGCTTTGGGTTTAAGCTTGTCACTAATAAACATGAAAGTTTTAGAAAATTATTTTACCTCTCTAGGTCTGGATTTTCCCATTTATAAAATGGAGGGAAAGCATAGTATCTTCTTAATATACTTGTAAGGATTGTATCAGGTAATAATTACAGCTAATACTGAGCACCTATTCTGTGCCAGGCATTGTTATAGACCAGTGGTGCTGAACCTATGGCACGTGTATTATTGTGTTTTTCTTTTATGACAAAAGATGTTAATGTAGAGCTGTTTTCTCCAAACTAAAACCTCAGTATTGAGGTTTAATTGTAGTGTTGGCACTTTGTGATAAATAAGTGGACTCTGGATTGCAGTTTGGCACTCACTCTCTAAAAGGTTCGCCATCACTGTTATAGACATTTTAAGATATATATTATTTTACTTAATCCTCTATTATGGGTTGTATCTAGATGTCTCCTCAAGGTTGGGCTTTTCAGAGCTTGCTAGATCCCAGGTGTGTGATACTGGGATTAAGGGGGTGTGGTACTAAATTAGTCCATTTACTGGTATTAGCACAGTTCTGGGTGTGGTTGGATGGATTTACTGAAAATATAAGCCCCACCCTGGATGTGGATGGTGCCGCCCCGAAGCCTGTAGCCTGGATGGGATAAAAGGGAAAGGAAGGCTTTGCTGCTCCTGCTCACTGTTTTGCCATCTGCCTGCTTTGCCATGCACTGTTTCTCCTCTCCGATGCCCCTCTGCCTGCCACCCTGCCTCCAAGCCAGCAGACTACGGACTGAAATCTCATCAACTGTGAGTCGAATAGACCTTTCCTCCTTTAACTCTGGATGTCAGGTATTTTGTCCCAGCAATGAGAAAACTAAGACATCTCACAATAACCCAATAAAGCAGATATGTTTATCCTCATTTTTAAAGATGAAGAAACTGAGATTTAGAGAAAGATCAGTGACTTGGTTCAAGTGTCACTACTAGCATCTGGCAGACTTGGGACTGGAATCCAAGTCCTGTCTGTGTACAAAGGTCACTGTTCTGCCACCTACACTCCCCTCTACCCCTGCTCTGACCCACTGCCTTTAAAACTGACTACCTTCTCGGGTACACGGTAAACATTTTGAGAGCCAGAGCTGTGACTTCCCACTTAATGGGTATTTGCCAAATGAATTAATGCATCTTCTGATATTTAGGAAGATAAAATCAGAGTCTGCTTAGAAACAATAAGATCCTTGAACTGCAGGGAGGATAGCGATTGTGGATATTTTCATATTATTTATGTACTGGACATTAATGTCTTTAAAAATGGAACAAAAATCTGGCAAACAGAAAAACTGCAAAGTGTGTGCCAATGGCCTCAAAGTCAAACCAAAGCAGGTTGTGTGAGTAAAAGCAGAGTGCTCAGCAGGTCACACTCCACAAGGAGATCTGGAGAAGAAATGAGGGTGGGTGGGAATGAGGCAGCCTCAGTGGGGGCTCCACAACCAGAAGTGTAGAAAAGTGTTCTAACACTGTAATTTGGTGCGGGTGCAAATCATACTACAAGAGTTGCTTCAGCCTTTACACTAAAATTATTGGGTCCCAAGATGGGAGCATCTCTACTCCCTCCAGCTGTAGGGTCAGATTTTATGTGCTGGTAAGAGATCAACTTTATTGCAAGGAGAAGAGTTTAATTGCAGAAAGCGATTAGCCAAATGCTTAGATCAAGGGAATGCAGGTCAAACTGCGCTCAGAAACATCCACAGCTCTTATTACATGGAAAGCTGAGGACTAGAAAACCATGGGGGGACCCCGAGTCGCTTGAGCATGACGTCATCTGCAAGCTTTTCCCCAGGCTGCTGCAGATGCGTTCTCCGCTTCACCCAGTAATGACGGCATGCTGACTCAAGGGACTCTCAGAATCCTACTCTTGGACGTGGAGAAAGCCAATAAAACAAACGGGGTCCTTCAATGCTGTTTTTAAAAGCAGGGAAATAATCCTACATGGTCAAGCTCTTCATTCTCTAATTGCAACAACAACAAAAAAAAGCAATGGTTTTGAAAATGGAAAGCAGATAGACTATTCCCTATTTATTCAAGAAAACATTTAGGCAAAGACGGAGTGACATCATCAAACATATTTCTGTTTTCTCCTGCCAAAGTCCTCCCATCCGATCCATTCTGCACCGGTGTTCGCCTCGGGAAGGAAGTCACAGATAGCTAAGGAACATGGTGAGTACAAATTTTACCTCAGGCAAAAAAACCGGATTGTTTTCAGTGAGGTATTTACTTAAGTGATATTTACTGGCTCACCAGGCACCCCAAGTGGAGACTACGTGTAGGGGACGTGGGTCAAGATAAAAATGGTGTTCGCAAGCTCAGCCACGCTGGGCCCTCAGAATAAGTGGCTACATCTGTGGCCCATACTCTACAAACAGGCCACAAACTCATGTGATTACCAACAGTTCAGTGAGTCTGAGTCCCTAGTTCTCAGCATTTATCTCCTAGAATCCAAATCATGTGATGGAAAAGACCTAGAAAACTGTCTTAATCCTACCATGGTCACTAGAGCAGATAAAGAGATAATATTTAGAAAAAGGCCAGTCTCTCAGAATTCCCCAAGATGACTGCAGGTGGCACTTCACTCATCTCGAAACACATTTCTGAAATTAGGTGGATGATAATATAAACTGAGTGTGCCATCAAACATGGGAAAAATAGGGAGGTAACGTGTTGTGTACATACACACAATGTGCATACACACACACACACACACATTTATCTAGTACCACTAGGAGTTAGTGGTAGGGCTCAGAATTGTTCTAAGTTTCAAAGCCTCTCACCAAGTGGTTTCAAGAGATTGTGCAGCTCATGTCTTCCACGGAAACACTTTCTCTTCCCTGACAGTTTAGTGCTTCATTTCTACCTTTCCCACTGGGAGGTGCCATCAGTTTTAGGCTTTCTAGGAATAAAACATGATTCTAGAAAATGGCTTGTGCACAGGCTTTAAGCCCTCTGCTAATGCTCAGCTTGTAAAAATGGCTCAAGAATCCTATGCTGTGATACAGGGTGGGGCAGGGCGGGGAGAAGAGGCACTTGACTTTTTTTGCACCTTCGTTTTTTGCTGTGTGGTATTGTAAGTGCAGACTGATCCTAAGTCCCTAAAAAGGCTTATGTTTTTGGCCATCATAAGATTTAGCCGGGAGCTTTTCTGAGATGGAAAATGGAGCCACAGAGGCACCATGGCATAATGGAAGAAACACCAAGACAAGGGTCAGCACATTTGAACTTTAGCTCCCATTTAACTAGTAGTCACTCCTTGGAACAGCGTAGGCAAGTGGGAGGAGCCTCTACCCTTTGTTATCCTCAGCTGGCAAATGGAAAAGGGAGCACAACAGGAGGACATTTTTCAGATGGCTGAGTGTCATGTAATTCAAGAGACTGCAGTCATCTAGGTAAGGACAAGAGCCCAGGCCAGTGGAGTGAGTGATAGAGAAGGGTTTGTTTGTTTGTTTGTTTGTTTCTTTTTCTTTTTACCAAGATTATGTATTGGTACATTGTAGATAAACATAATGATCACCATAGTTAGTTCGTACCTGTATATGATGTATCTTGCTTTTTTTCCCCCTTCCCATCTACTCCCTCTCCCCCCTTTATTTACAATAGTTTTATTTAATTTTTCCATTTTTTCTTTTCTTTTCTCTTTCCCTTTCTTCCTTTCCCCCTCTTCCCTCTCTAGTTCTATTCCTATTTGAATACTGTCTTTCTTTTTCACAATATCTATTACACCTCTTTGTCTTATTTACACTTACAGTTTCTCATATCAGAGAAACAATTCAATATGTACTCATGTGTGTCTGATTTATTTCACTTAAGAGTACGTTCTCAAGGTGCATCCATCTACCTATAAATGTTTCAAGTATATCCTTTTTATGGCAGGGTAGTACTCCATTGTATAATGCTGGTGGGGCTGTGGGGAAAAAGGAACCCTCTTCCACTCTTGGAGGGAGTGTAGACTGGTCCAACCACTGTGGAAATCAGTGTGGAGATTCCTCAGAAAACTACAAATAGAGGTTCCATTTGACCCAGCTCTTCCTCTGCTTGGTATCTTCCCAGAAGAATTAAAATCATCACACCACAGCAATATATGCACAACCATGTTCACAGCAGCACAATTTGTAATAGCTAAATCTTGGAAACAACCCAAATGCCTGACAACTAATGAGTGGCTGAAGAAGATGTGGGTTTTTTTATACACTGGAGAATATTTGTTTTATCCTTGGCTCTACTTCTCATTGTCCCATGACCTCTTGGTCCCCATTTTCCCATCTGACAAATAGGGTCCTGGTCCTACGCCCTAGACCCAAGGTGCTCTATGACTTTGTTACTCTGAGCGCCCAGTCCAAACCAGCATTTAAAGAAGATCCTCAGGTGATCTATTTGTACACTGCAACTTGAAAATCTCTGGTCTTCGACATCCCTCCCAGCTCTTCTCTAATTCTACCATAAGTAGCTCAATGCATTGTACTTTCACAGAATGTCTTTCATGAGACGCTGGCCTAACTTGCAGTTTATTCATGGCTAGGGAGGCATAGTCTTATTTTGTTTCAATGTGTACTTTTACTTAGTCAAATATAGCTAGTCACTTCTGGGGTAGCGGGAGATTTTCTTTTCAGTCTGATCACAGAGCTCACCGATACTGCAATCCAGAGGCAGGTTTCAATCCACAAGACAATCATGTTTCATATTAAAAGCTAATTGTGCCAGACTGTTAAGAGATAACTTGTACCACGCACAGTATGAAATTCATTCACATAGTCTCTCATTTAATACTTAAATTAGGCCTGAGAAGTAGATTCTATTCTTATTCTCATTTGATGGATGAGAGATGTGAGTCTTGGGGAAGGTAAGTAACTTATCCTTGTTCCAAGCTGGGACTTGACAGAATTGGCATTTGAACCCACATTGGTCTAATTGAGCATGTATTCTTAACCACCAGGGACATGCCCTCCCCAAGCCACTTGGCTGAAATACTTGGGGAACCTCTTACCTATTCCAACTCAACTTTTGTATTCTTACATTATTCCTGATATTTTCCCAATTTATACATTTATGATATTTTGCGGTTCAATTATCCACTATAATTGTCCAGTTACATTGTCCAATTACATTGTGCTGTCCAAAGGAATAATCAGTGACCACATGTGGCTATTTAAAGTTCAGTTTCTCATTTGTTCTAGCTGCATTTCAAGTCCCATGTGGCTAGCTGTGACCATTTGGACAGCACAGATACAGACTATTTCCACGATGAGAGCAAGTTCTAATGGATGGTATTAGTTTGGAGAATTAAATTGCTAAAAAACATCACTCCATCATTAACTTTACCCCATATTTTATTATTTCTTAGTACTGAAAGCTCTACTCTTAAATATGCACACTTAGAAAAGCCACTGCTAAGAGGTTGTCTGGGGAGGAAGAACTGAGTGATCTTGCAAATCTAACAAGATGGGAGTTCTAAAACTTGGCTCTGATTTCAAGTTCACAGTCTACATACACACAGAACCCAGAGATCTCTTGCTAGCCTTGCCAGCCGTGGCCTTTATGATTCACTGTGACGGCTCCTCGTCTCCGTCAGGGGAAAGAAGGTCCAATCAGGCAGAGTTTTATTTCCTCCCTGAAATGAACCAGAACTGACTGGCCAAGGTATCTCCAGGGACATCTGCTGTGGGGCCTTAAATTACCCAGTAACACTTCAAGTCAATCCCACTTCCATGTTGCAGTTGGCAATCAACATTTATCTCTATTGGACAGACCATCTGTAGGTTTCTAATACCACTTTTATTATTACTTTATAAATGTAAAGTCCTTGAGGCAGAAGTGCCAGCTGCTAACAAGGGAGCATGTATGAGCGCCCACTTCTCCAGCAAGGAACGCCCTTGGGTCCCTGAGACTTCAAAAAACCCCAAAATGAACACATCAAGAACTTGCCCAGAAATTATGTATTATGTGGGACCCACATCAAGGGCTTTGATAGCTCTCTCTGGTGAACCCGCTGACAGAGAGTGACTTTATGCTTTGAAAGCTGAAGGAACAGAAAGTAATCCTTGCCAAATGTTTGTAAGCAGACTCACCATAACAGCCCGTCAAGTATTAATGGACAATAATAGCTATCATTTGCTGAGGGCCTAGCTTTCATCTCTCTACTAATTTAGCAAGGCCTTGGGTGTCTCACAGAATAATTCTGAATTTCACAGAACAACCAACCTAGTGAGGAAGCTAGACATTTAATCTAGTAAGCATCCAAATAAATGCATACTGACGACTTAATACAGTGACCGAGAATGAAAGAAATAAGGTGCTGTGGTAGAAATGAACAGGGAGGCTTGGGAAGCAGTAGTGGTCTCCTCTCTAGGAGGTACCTAATTAGCTGCAACCATGAAGCAGCTGGCCAGTGTGGCCAGAGCTCGGTGAGTGAGTGGGCGATGAGGTTAGGGCAGTGGTGGCAAACCTATGGCACACATGCCACAGTGGGCTGTTTGTGTCACTGAGAGCTCTAAAAGGTCCGCTGTCACTGGGCTGGGGTGTGCAGAGGCCACGTCTCACAGGGACAGCTGTAGGAAGTTCAGCCTTTCTTTCAAGAACAATGAGAGGTGCTTGGAGGATTAGAAGCAACAAGCTGACATTGCTTTGTGTTTGTCTAGCTGAGGTGGAAGAATGGATTAGAGGCTAAATGGGGCAGACAGTGGAAGCTGGGAGACAAAATATGGACTCTGTCTTCTGGGTGGAAGATGGTGGTGGTTTAGACTCACGTAGTAGTAGGTATAGAAATAAATGAAGAAATTTGTGAGATATGTTAGGACACAGTCTAGAAAACTTGCCAGCCAACCTATTGTGTGGGGCTCAGGTAATGAGAAATCAAGAGTTGAGGATAATTCCCAAGCTTTGGGGTTACAGTCTGATGGGTAGTGGGGAGGAGCGTCAGGATGAGCGCCAGGATGAGCATTGGTCCTTTGCACTCATCGTTTGTGAGGCTGACAATTACCCTTGATAAAACAGTTCCTGTTATATTAATATCTCCCTTTATAGAGAAGGAAACTCAAAGGTCAAGTAACTTGCCCAAAGTTCACAGTTAATGGTCAAGCCAGGATTGGATCCTTGTCTATCTGCAAACCTCGTGTATACATTTTCCTTTGACTTGCTGCCTCACAAATACAATTTCTCACTTCCTGATTACAATCTCTATGGCCCCTCTCTCTGTGTTGATCACTCAGCTGTAAGTGCTCCTTTGGTCTGGAAAGCTCTACACTTCTACTTTGCCTCCAACTAGCTGCCCTTTCTCACTGTCTAGAATCGGAGACTTGGTTTCCACCGCATCCCTATCATGTGGTGCATTAACACATATCAAGCTTTATTTCTTGTCTAATCACTTGATTTTTCCCCAATATACTACAAGATCTATAAGTACAGAGTCATATATATGAGTTTCCTTTCACTGACCCACTAAATTCTGACACGATTCTCGACACACGATTGAGCAGCAATTCTGGAAATGTCTGCTAAACGAATTCCTAGCTACCAGTGAGGAATGCTTGTCCAGTTTAACT
This sequence comes from Hystrix cristata, assembly GCA_004026905.1. Taxonomy (NCBI): domain Eukaryota; kingdom Metazoa; phylum Chordata; class Mammalia; order Rodentia; family Hystricidae; genus Hystrix; species Hystrix cristata. The sequence goes on along the minus strand of PVJO010003299.1, from coordinate 44,753 downwards.
CAAAGGGTCAGGAGCCTAGATTAATAGTCTTGTTGGGATGTTGTAAGAAATTGGAACTCAGGAGCTATGGGATGTGTTTGAGCTTTTCATTACTAACGAGTTTTGTGATATTTGGAAGTTCCCCTCATCTTTCTGCACCTTAGTTTCTTCTTATCTCAAAAGGGAAGAAAGTAAAACCTGGTCCTTCTGACCTCATGGGGGAGAATAAAATCCAAATTCATATACATGGAAGCACTCGAGAAGGTATAAATCTGTGTATGTGGATTGTGTCTCATTTACTACAGTGCCGAAGTCCTCCTCAGTATGGTTCAGAGATGACGATCCTGGAGCACGGCAGATATAAGAATCCTTAGTTGGGGATTTAGCTCAAGTGGTAGAGTGCTTGCCTAGCAAGTGCAAGGCCCCAAGTTCAATCCCCAGCACCCCCCACCAAAAAAAAAAAAAAGAATCCTTGGTTGGAATACTTAGGTGTTATGTTTGGGGAAATCCCCTTCTCTGGGCTGAACTGAAGATGATATCATTACTTCCACAGGGCTCTTCCAAGGATTAAATAATCTCTAGGTGTAATAGTGTACATATACTACCACAGCACATAGTATGGAGCATTGTCTGGTGCATAAGCAGCATGTAATCATCTCAGCTTTTTAAAACTTATTTTAAATCCTCTTTTTGCATACATACATGTTACTGGTAGGTTCCGATGTTCCTGGGTTCTTCCCCTCCTTGAACAAAGAATTGAACAAGGGTGGCAAAAAGCAATTCTAAAATTTTATTTAGAATTATAGAGAAGAGAAGAAAAAGAAAGTGGGGCATAACAACAGAAACAACAAAATGTGTACCGCACCTAAAAGGCACGATAGCCTTGGGGCTGGGTACACAGACACTGTCTTCCCACAGGAGGACAAAGGGAGAGCATTTTCCCCAGTGGCACCATAGAAAGGAAGAAAGCTTGCTTCCGGTATCACTTCCATTTGTAGAACGGAGTTCCTGGGGAAACTGTGAGACCGCTCTCCTGTCCCTGTGAGAGGGGCAGAGCCTCAGGCTGAGGTCAGGTCCAGGCCCCTCCTTCAGGTCACAACCCCTTGCCAGCCAGCCTGAGCCACGCCCTATTCCTACCTCATACACATCACATACCAACTCAAATTCTCCATCAACACACTGCGAGTTAAAGTAAGTGGTTATATAGTTTAGAAAATGTCACCGAAGATGAATATTAGAGCATATACAATTTCAGGAAGAGTTGCTTCAAGCACAGTTTCCTGTGAACTTCATACCAAACAGTATGTGCCTCCAAAAGCAGGATGCTGCTTTTTTCTGGACAAGTGGAAGCAATGTTTAGAGACAACATTTGAGTGCAGCTCCACAGATGGGACAGATTCTACTGAGCCATGGCAGCCGCCTGAGTCCTCCATGAGCTGAAACCAGCCATATGGGGAGACAATTTTTAAAACTTCTTAGCATCAATAAAGCACTTCCTTTTAAAAACTCCACCTCCTAATTCAAAACCAAAGCCTCCCATTTTCCACTGCTCTGCTCTGCTGCTACTTCAGTTATTAGAGAATCTGCCGCCTGAAGCATTTGGCTCCCAAATAGCCGAATAATCAAAGATGAGGGGACTTGCTTAAGCAGCAGGAAGGAACACTGACAAAGGGAGAGATGACCGGCAGCAAGAAAAATGGGATCCAGGAATAAATGAGGACAAAAACGGAGAAAGCAAGAGAGAAGGCTCCCTGCATGACCCTAACACTGGAGACCAGGACAGGAGTGGTTGGGGCCTGGAAGACAGTGTTGCACTCAAAACTGTCACACCCAAGGGAAGGGGGAGTAAAATTCCCAAATCTTCTCACCCGAGGAGCAACACAAGGCAGAGGATTCTGTTTGGTAAAGTCCCGGCTCCGGAACTCGCTCTGTGTGGATTCTGAAGCTCAGTTTCATTACTCACAAAATAGTGGTGTCCAGGACCATGAGAATGAAATGAATTTTGTCCAAAGAGCACTTAGCATAAGGCCTTAGGGCATATACTTATCATAAGCATTAAAATAGATTATGAGCAACTGAATGGCGTTAAGTGATCCCCCCCCCCAAGTAAACACTGAAGGAAAAGGAAACAAATTTTTATGATCTATATTCTTCAGTCCTAATTTTCTCTTTTTGGACAACATTGGTGTTCTAATTTACCGGCTTCTTCAAAGGCTGCTTTCTTCCCTTGTAGTTTCTCTGCATGGGACCTGAGAGTGATGGGCTCTTATGTAGCAGGGGGATACGGAAGTATTTATATAGGACCTTCTTCCACAGCTTCCCCTGCCCGCACCAGCCTGCTAGGGAATAGTTCCTCCAGGAAGGTTTGCTTCCTTCCTGAAAACTTGCCTATAAAAGCTCCTCCTTGCTGAGCATGGTGGCACACACCTGTTATTCTAGCACTCTGGGAGGGTGAAATAAAGATTGCAAGCTCAAGCCTTGCCTGGGCAACAGCAATTTTGTAAGACTCTGACTCAAAATTAAAAAGTCCCAGGGCTGCAGCTCAGTGTAAAAGCCTAGTGTTCAATCCCTTGTACCGAGAGAAGGAAGAGACTCTAAGGGGCTCTTCCTTGTAGCAAGTCTGAGCACTCTGTTGTTACTTAGACTTCCTGGTGTTAATTAGAGCAACTGTATTCCCTTTTCCAATCCATATTCATTGAAAACTCCTATGCACACTCTCACTATAGCCTTCCTGAACCAGGTGGAAATGCTATCCCAGGCATGGAGTAGGGGTTCTGAATGAATGAACAACACGCACAGAATTAAAGGATTTGACCTACTAGCCGTGGTGGACCAACTGCCTTCAAGAGCCCAGTCAGGCAAAATAAAAAGGAGAGATTTGGCTTGTGGCTGATTGAAGAGTGAATGTTTTGCCTACAGGCATTTGAAGTTTGGCTGGACAGACTTTCACTGCTACCACTGTAGCCTGCAGGACTGCAGTTTGTGACTGGATTTTAACACCCCTTACCCAAGGAAGAGTTTGACTCTCCTCAATTACATCCTTTACAAATGCTAACGCATCTTGAGCAATCCCTAAGGATAAGGAAAGCAAGACCTTCCAAACCTTAATTATTTAAAGATTCATTACGTGGAGCAAAAGCTGCTTCCTTCAGATTTTTATCCAATTGGTCCTAGTTGTGCCTTTGAGGCTGGCAAAACAAATTGAATTATTTTCTGTTTGATTTCTCTGCAAATATTTGAAGATATTTACCTCTCCTCCAACCCTGCTAAACTGTCTCCTGATTAAAGTCCTTTCAGCTGTTCTTTTGTCAAGTTTAGGAACCTCCACCATCCTGACCACTCCACTGCGCCACTGTTTCTCTTGGGGTGTAGCAGCTCACAGACACGTGCAGTACCGACAGGGAAACATTTTGGAAAAGACCTTAAGATTCGACAGTAGGAATTCAGTGACTTTGGCTACCTCTCCTGTAAAGGACAGCTTAGGAATCTGTTAAAAATCATTAAGCAGCACAGGCAGACACCCATATCACAACAGTAAACAAAGAATTAATGTTACAACGTGACACATGTGATATAATTTCAATTTTACTTAAAACTATTTTAAAATCAATTTGCTGAAGATGAAAACTTCAAAATAATTCTTCCAAAATCAGAAATAAAAATAGAAGGCTATGAGTTTATTTTATGTGATTTCAGAAATTAATTAAAAATTTATGACTGCAGATCCTTTAACATTGAAAAATCCTAACCGGCCACTCCTTTGATCTAGGTCAATTTTTAGAATCAGAAGTCCATATAAGAAAGGTGTTTCCAAAAATCCAAGAATTCAATCCTTCCCTTCCTCACCCCAAATCTGAATATGGAGTGGATGGGGCCCGAGCATATTTTTAAAGACTCCGAGGTGATTTTGATGCATAGCACCAGTGAAGAACCAAACTACACAGTACGTTTCTATTAATACTGCCAAACAACTTATCCCTTTTCTTGGCAGCCACAGGGATCTTTTGAGTCAGAGTTAACTGAGACCCTAGAGGCTTGTTGTGATGAGCTCTGCTCCTAGGGGCCGGGCCCCTCCCTGCATGCATGCAGGTGGCTTTTAAGACCTCAGGGAAGATATTGGCATTGATCCCCACACAATTTATGTTATTAGATTTGGCCCATCCATCTAGACTGTCAAGATCTTTCTGTTCTGGCTCCTCCTTCCAGCTGTGAGTCATCTTCAACTCAATCAGAATGACACTTAAGGTACTTTAACCAACCTCCTCTTTCGCAAGGTAAACATTCCCAGTTTTATCAACTAGAAGCCTGGGATATTTTTTCTTTGCCACCAACCTGGAAATGTGGCCTCTGTGCTCACTAACAAAGACAGAGGAGCTACCTTTTGCCTTTTAAAAAAACTGTGGTTGATAAATTTTATTATTTTTATCAAGGTACAGTCGCCAAATGAAAATTGTATATATTTATGGGGTACAGTGTGATTCTGACATGTGTATAAACTGTGAAACGATAAACATGTTTATCATTTTACTCACTTTGTGGTGAAACTTTTCTCTGTCACTACAGATGCAGGAGTATTATTTGAAAATCTCCCTTCTTTTTTGGACAAAGTCCCTAACTAGAGTTTTTAGTTACTAAAGTAGTACTTGCTTATTGTAAAATATTTTAAAAACATTAAATATATGAAATGAAAAGGTCCTCCATCCCCAAGCGTATTTTTTCCAAGGTGATCGCTCTTGCCTACTTGGAGATACAGCTTGCTCTACGCTTCTCTCTTTAGGCTGTTTCATTTCTGTGACCAACAGCCAAGTGTTTCTGCCACCTATTTCATAATAATTCATTTGGGTATCAATTTTAAATAATCTATTTAATTCATAACTTTTGCTTCCATAAAACACCATCTAGCTACGAGCAGCGGTGCCCACCTATCATTTTAGCTACTCAGTAGGCTGAGCAGGGAAGATTACAAATTTAAAGCCAGCCTTGGTTGACTTAGTGAAATCCTGCCTCAAAATAAAATTTTAAAAGGGCTGGGTGCATAGCTCAGTGGTAGAATGCTTGCCTAGCATGCATGAGGAGGCCTAGATTCAATCCCCGGTACCTTAATATAACCAAACAACAATAACAACAAAACACTGACTCTAAAGTGACCCCGCTCCTGACTATGAGAGGCAGACAGAACAAGTTACAATTTTGTTGGTCCTTTAGCAGCTTGACTGGAAGGTTTCCGGGGGCCTGTACGCGAAAGGAGTACAAGAGTGGTTCTCTGGTGCTGGGCTGAATTAGGATCATCTGGGAAGCTTTTTAAAACTACTTTTCCAGATGTGTTCCTGGGTGGTTTTTGCACAGTAGGGTTGGAGTGTGACTCAGAACTGTTTTAACAAATGCTCTAAGCTGTACCAATGCTTTGCAAGGTCTGAGCCTGGAGAATCAGACATCAGGCTAAAGTCTGATACTAGGGGCTTGGCATTCTGGGGCCATTGATCCCATGTTCCCCTCCTCTCTTCCACAAACTATTTCCTTATTATTCAGTTACAGCCACTTCCTAGCTAGAAAACCTCCAAAGCTCCCCATTGAACGGATAAAGCAAATGTGGTATATATACACAGTGGAGAGTTACTCAGCCCTAAAGGAGGACAAATTTGAGTCATTTGTAGGAAAATGGATGTATGTGAGACCATAATGCTAAGTGAAATAAATCATACATGAAAGGTTAACTATCACATGGTTTCTCTTACATGAGAAACAAAGAGTATAAATAATTTAAAGAGAAAAATAAAAGCTAGATTATAGGAAATAGGTAGTCCTCCTTAGACATCTAGAGATGGAGGGAGAGGGGAGGAAGGAGAGAGGAAAGAGAAATGTAAAGGATTAAGATGTGATATATACATATGCCAACTCCCCATGATAAATGTATTCATTATGTATCACAAACATGTACTATTGCTAATAATAAAAACAAAAGCCAGTAGGTCTTCTTAGCTTGGTCTTTTGTAGCTTCTCACACACTGACCCTCATTAGGGAATTTGAAGAACTTCCCTTTGCACAGTTTAAAATCCAACCAGACTTTGTGATCATTCATCCTGTACACTGTGTCTTCATTTTCATTGTTTTTATTCTCGATTTCTACTTGTGTCTCCTCTTGTCCCTTGACATCATGCTTGCATCTTCAAGGCTCACATCAGACACCACCTCCTCTGTGAAACTTATCTTGAACACTGCCCATTTTCAGCTCCTCCTAACAAATTAGAAAGAATATTCTTTTCCTCTTAAATCTCCACCCTAGTTTTCATACTTTATGGTACTCACTTCTATCTCTTTGCATATGTCATATTTCCAACTAGATTATGATTTGATCTTGTATAGGTTAAGTGAATGAGTAAATGAATTCATAAATAAGCAAATAAGAAAAAGGGGAGGGAGGGCATGGGGAAAGAATCAGCAGCGTTCTACCTGTATCCTACTGCCCCAAAGAAAATACTGAAAGCATCTAAATCTATGAGCAACCAGCCTACTATTTAGCTAGCGTGGTTTAGTGGGTTCCTTAGCAGAATACTTGCATTTGACTTTAAAGGAATTTAGCTCATCTGTTCTGCTAGTAACCCAGATTCATGACTAAATTCTTCCCCATGGTCCTGGATTTAGGAGACCTGGAGGCCAGGTGAGATCCCGGAAGACTGTGGGGTCCCCAGACTGAGTGACAAGAATTGTGCACACGCCCTGCTGGCCCCCTTCAACCAGTGCACATGCTGTCCAAACTCCCCATAAGCTCTTTGGTTTTAGGTTGGTCCTACCTGATGTAGCCTCTGAGAGAGAATGCCAGTCTTGTTTGATGCCATCTTCCCACTTGCTTACACTGGTCCAGTGCCACTTTCTCCCAGAGTGATGGATCCCTTTCCATTTATGCTCTTACTTATGTTGCTCCTTTGCCTGGCAAGGCTGCTCACCCCGACATCTTGTATTACGTGCCATTTACTCAGCGTTGCCTTCCCTGATCCCGTAAGACTGAGTCCAGTCATTATAACACAGTCATATGTAAAGAAACTTGGATTTTATCTTTTCTATTTGTGACCATCTGGTCAAGGTTCTGATGAGGCACTAGATTTTCAACTTCCTGATGATAAGGAATGAAAGCTGTTTAATTAACTGCTATATCCCTCATGCTTAGTACCACGTCTGGCCCATAAAGCGACCAAAGAATATTTGTTGATTGAATGAAGAAATTGAATTACAATGATATTCACCCGTGCTTTAAACGGAAGGTGCAGGAAAGTTACAGGTACTTCTACAACACTTCCGCCTCAGTCCCTGTTCCCTCCACTCACTTGATGAGCACCCCAATTCCACATAGTGGGACCGCTAAGACTTATAAGCCAGTAAAGCTTTCCAGAACATATCTGGGAGAAGCCTGACCAGCATCGGCCCCTGCTTCCAGGGGAATGCACGTATTTTGAGCAGCTGGCTCTGTGTATGTACCATCTCCATGCAGCTTAAATGACTTTCCTTCATGATCCAGTAAAGTTATTTTATTATTTCTGTTTTACAGATAAGAAGTGTGAGACTCAGAGAGATGAAGCAATGTGACCACGACCATAAAGCAAGTGACAGCAGGAATGTGACATTGTTTAACAAGTAGTCAAATGAAAAGAAGGTCCAGAAGACAAGGAGTCATCAGTTTGGGTCCATTTCCTGCCACTAACTCCTCGCGTGATCTTGACCCAATCATTTAACCTCTGAGTTTTGATTATCTCTATTCAGAGGTAAAATCAGAAGATGGAGACTAGGCCTTCCGAAGTTTCTGAACAGGAATAAAGTACAGCATGTCATAAAGATGGTTATCCTGCCTCGTCCCCCTCTCCGCAAGAACCAACAGATGGCCTTCTCCTCATCTGAAAACGAAACACTCCTACCGAGGTCAGTTATGCCTACAAATCAGTGCTGGCTTTCTTCTGCAGCACAGACTCTCCAGCTGGAAATCAGCTCTAATTCTTTCTTGGCTCAGGCCTTGCTCTAAATAATATATTTTGAAAATGAACTATTTTGGGGCCAAGAAATCTGTCCAGCTGAGCTGATTCATCACTTTCACCATCAGTCTGCTGCTCTCCTGCTTCTTCTGCTTTGTCAGATAAAGACGTTTCGTCTCCCCTGACAGTTTCTCAGGGGGCTGCATGGAGAGTGCTCCTCTTGTCACAGTAAGAGTCTCTGCAAAAGATTAAAAAACTAAGTATGGGAAGAGTCTGAAGAAATAAATCTTAAATAAATAAAACCGGAGTGGGAGGAAGCAAGCAATGACAGAGATGCAATCACAGAAGAGTAGAACTGAAGCTGATCACCACACGGCACACGTTTCTATGTGCAGAGATTCCCCAAGTGTCAACTCCTTGTCCCAAGTCAGAAGACAGGAGGAGGGGGGGCAGAAAAAGATGAATCTAGAAAATGTATTAGTTGAAAACTCGCCCCAGTGAGTTCTGAAATGCTCACGACTTTCCCTCTTAAGATTTACCTTTATAAATATCTTTTGCTTGGATAAATTCACGTGGAATTAAGTTTACTTTCTTCAGAGAAAAATGAAGACATCCTGGAAACCATGCCGGGCAGGATGGAAGAAGAACAAAAGCAGATGGCATGAACGTTCATTCTGGGTAACTGAGAACAGAGAATACCCCCTCGGAAAACCTCCCTTGTTCAGTAAGACCTTCAAACAGTGTACAAGAGAGCACTGTGATCACAAGAGCAGTGTCAGAGGAGAAAGGCCATGTGGTCTGGGGACATTCCTGCTCCTCTTCTTGGGCCAGGGCTCCTCCGCTCAGGAGCGTCTTTCTGAATCCATCCCTGCTACTGGCATCTTCATGTGGCTGTCAGGCTGCTCAAACTCACCAAGTCCCAGACTGACTTCCACCCCCTTCTCTTCTCTCTGTAAATCTTCCTCTGCTCTCACTTTCCTCATTCAGTTGCCCAGCAAGGACTTCATCCACTCCATTGCCACCCTAGAAACTCAGGCTTCATTCAGAACACCTCTCGGCCCCACCAACCTACCAAGAAACCCTACTAATTCTAGCTCTAAAACATCCCTCTAATGAATCCCCTTTCCTACACTATACCCTGGCACTGCCTTAGGTCTGGCCCGCATCATCCCCCACCTGGTTCGGTGCTCTTGCCTCCTAAAGGCCCCCTCCTTCTGTCGTTTCATGCCTTTGACAGTGGCATATTCCAGGTGCCCATTATCAGCCTCATCCTGAGATTTTTCATGGTCACATACCACATAACACGCAATCTCCCCACATGTTAAAAAAAAGTGCAGTTATGGTTTAGACCTAGAAGGTCCTCCAAAGCTCTCCTGCACTCTGAGGAAGATGACTGGGTCACAGGAGTGCTATACTCATCAGTGGATTCATCCAGTAATGAAGTTGGCAGCTGAATGTGCTATGGGAGGTGGGTTCTGGTGAGAGGCGGGACACCGCGGGATAGCTGGAAGAGTGTATCTCCCTCCCTGTTTCTGTCCTCTTCTCTCAGCTTCCTGGCTGCCATGACCTGAGCTGCTTTCCCCTCCCAGACCTTTTCACCATGTCCTCCTCTCCTTGGAGCCAGCCAACCATGGACTGAATCCTCTAGAAACTGTAAGCCAAAATAAACTCCTCCTCCTTTAAGTTCTGGGTATTGGGTCTTGTTTCTCAGTGCTGAGGAAAGTGACAAAGACAACAAACATACACAAACACAATCTTTAATACCCCAAACACCCCCAGACAACAGACACACACACTGATGCAACACCACATATCCTTAAATTACACCAACCTGCCTCTCGCTCCCCTACTCCAGCGGTGGGAGACCTATGGCATGCATGCTACAGGGGACTGTCTGTATCTTCGAAAGCTGTAAGAGATTAGCCATCTGGGCCTCACAGAGATCTGGAAATGGCAGAGGGGTACGGAGTAGGGCAGTGATGGCGAACCTCTTGGAGCTTTCAATGATACAAACGACCCACCACTGGTACATGCTGTTTGTTTTTCCTTCCAAGATGTCCTTCTTCTGCCACCCCATCTACTAATTCACTTCCAGGCTCTGACTTAGCCTTCAGCTCAGGCTCAAAGCATCCTCTCCTATAAAATCAGTCGCACTTGCCCCTCCCTTCCTGGATATCGCAGCACTTTGTACCTGTGTACCCCAATGGACCAAGACCATTTGTTGGCTTGGCCTTTCCTCCTGGCCTTGGAATCCTAAAAGGTGGCAGAATTTAATAGCACAAGATTTGGGGGCAAGTAGTCCCGGGGTGAAACCCCAGTCATCTCTTACGAAGTTGAGAAAGAAAATTCTCTAAGCCTCTGTTTTCTCGCTTCAAAAACAAACAGAGATAATAGCACTATTTATTTGATAGACTTGAAATTATGAATAAATGAGAAAATTCCAAGCACCTAATACCTGACTAAGACTCAGGAAAATGGCGCCTGTTATTGAAACCCCTGTACCCTGTCTTGAGTGCAAAGGGTTAACTTCATGGATGAGTTGGGCTTTCCGGCCTTTCAGTGTCATGAAAAACACAGTCAAGCACCTGTGCTGCCACACGGGAACTTCCCAAGATTGGTAGAAGGTAAACAAAGGAATTACTGATATTTCTATTTTACCAGTGGGAAAGTGCATCTTGAGAACATAAATAACATTCCCCAGGATGCACAGTGAGTCACTGGCTCATGCAAGGGTAGAACTCAGCCTTCAAGTATTATTTACAGGTAAAATTTAGTTTTATATTTTAGAAAATGAACCCACCTAAAAATAATATAGTTGTCCATTTGTTTATACTATGCAGGGTGCTTTTCCTAAATATGGCTATTTTACAGGAAAAGAAATTTGTAAAATAACAAATCAGTAAGATGGCAGAAAAGGACAAACTCCCCCATTTAGAGCAGAGCCTTGCAAATGAGAACGCAAATTTGGAAGAGAGATCTGGAAAGCGTAAGTCAGACTGCATCATTCCCTTGCTTCTGGGTCTTCACTGACTTCTCCCAGCTGAGAAGGAGGTTCCTCTCCTTGTTGCATGCAAACCTTTCTATGGTACAGATGCTAACTATCCTTCTCTGGTGCTTTCTTTTTTTTTTTTAATTCATTATGCTCAAGTCACACTGGACTTCTGCTTCCTCATACTTTCCAAGCTCAGTACTTCCTTAGGGTCTTTGCAGTTACCATTTCTTCTTCTAGGAATCTAACATTCCCCAGGTTTGCTGAATCTTGGTGTCTTTTTATTGATTAGGTCATAGTGTCAAATGCTTTCTCTTTTCTATGCAACTTTGGCTTGCTACCATTCCTACTCTGTCATATACCCTTAACTTGTCATAACTTCTTCGTGTTGTTTATCAGCATATAAAATTCTTAGTTGTTTTTGCTCTCTTCCCATAGAATATTATGGCAAGAGAGAAAATCTTGATTGTACTTGACTGCATCTAGCATCCCAGAACAGTACTTGGCACATTGTAGCTATTCAATGAATGTTTGTTAAAGGGACGCTTGAATAAACTTACCATCTCTAAAACATCAAGGTAAGTCCTTCAATGTTTAAAAATGTAAACTGACATAACATCCTTAAAACTTAAAGCAATGCCACCCCCAAAATTAGAATTCTTAAAAAGAATTGAGCCAATTCTAAATATCATTCTTACATAGTTGAGAGCAAAGGACTCGTGTCCTTATATATATATAAGTGAGGCTGATTATTTTTTTTTTTTTTTTGTGGTGCCGGGGATCGAACTCAGGCCCTTGTGCTTGCAAGGCAAGCACTCTAATCACTGAGCTAAATCCCCAGCCCCAGTGAGGCTGATTATTTTGGCAAAAGAGACTATTTGGAGACAATTCCTCCATTGAACCCAAAGGTCATACATGTTTCTTCTCCAACTTGGACCTCAGCCTTCTGTTCTGGTTTTAATCTGGTGATTTTATCTGACAGCCTGCATATCACCACCCATGGTGAACTTACTCTGTTGCCAGAGAGTTAATTTAGACAGCACACTACATACATAACAAGCAAAATGTAGATCAAGAAGGCAAGAAGGACCAGAAGTGGTGGTATAGACCTGTAATCCCAGTAGTCTAGGAGGCTGAGGCAGAAGACTCACAAGTTTGTACAAATTTGAGCCTGGGTAACTTAGTAACATAGTGAGACCCTGTCTCAAAATAAAAAAATAGAAAGGGCTAGAGATGTACCTCAGGGTAAAGGCTTTGGATTCAATCCTTAGTAGGCAAAGAGGAGGAGGAGGGGAAAGGGAGAGTAAAGCGCTCTTCAAAGTTGTTTAAGGTCTAGGATTAGCTTCACAATGATCTGGAAACCTTGTTTCTAATGCCATAATGCCTACCCTACTCTAAAGTTGAAAGTTTTAGAAATGGATTTAATTATCCACTACAAATGAACACGCTTCTCAAGCAGAGTATGAGATAATTCTCTCTACCTTCTTGAATTTTCTGTGAAAAAATAATAGCACCCAGAAGCTATTCTTGTTAGATAACAGGAATTTTGCAGAATTCAGCAAAACAGAAGTCCCTACTGCTTCAGGTTAATTTAATAAAGGAAAATTGGAAAAGACTCATCCAAACTTAGGCTCTCATGATTCTTTATTATAAACCACAAAGTGCTAGCTAAAAGTTAGGGCTGGTTCCACTTCCCTCCTGGATCTCTGGTAGATAATGTGCAACAAAAGTGAATCTAAGCACAAATACCAAGCTCTCTCCTAACAATTTCCAGTTCACCTCTTCCTCACTTTTAAGAGCTGAGAGGCAAATTTTCCTTTATCAGGTACCACAGGAAGTTACATGAGGGGGTTTGGATTGCATGTATGTAATTGTGTCAAAATTGATGGCAGCATAATCCAATGAAGATCAAAGAGCTTTTTAAATTGTGAGGTTATTTCTGTGATAAAAGTTTAAAACAGGCAGTCAGTCTCATTCTCCCAACCTATTCTCAAAAATCAGATAAAGATTCATGACACGAAAACACTCATAAAGAAAGTGCCCAGATCGATGTTTGGGTTGCCTCAGTTTACATTCTTCATGACCATCTCTAGCTTTCAGGTCAACAAAGGCAGATACTGCTAGTATAACAAAATGTTGTACTCTATCCTGTTTATGAGTTAGCTATTTGACTCCTAAGGGTCCTCTCTTCCATAGATATTAGAGATTTCTTTTGGGTTCTTAAAATAGAAAAGAGTTAGCCATAGATATACTAATTCAATTCAGGGTAAAAGCATTGTGTAGAAGGTGGGTGCGAAGAGCACTTTAAAAAAGTATATTCATGAAACTCAACTGTAGTAGGCTAGTAAATATTGAAAAGGCTTTAATGGAGATAGAAAAAGACCTGTAAGAAGGCAGTTTCCAGTAATGAATTGAGCCTCTTTTACTTCTAAATTGAGAAAAATACAAAAATCAATAATTTTAAATGTGTCATACTTATTGACACTAATGAAACCTCCTGAATAAGCATTTAATGCAACTCCAGTGGTATTTTAAATTTACATTCCTCAGTGAGTGAACATTACAAGGTCAGGTCAGCTCCCTTGGGGTTTCCCCCGAGCTGATGCTATCAAACAGACAAGACTTTGTTCACGTGGCACAGGAAGGAGGGATTCTGAGCTGTCCGTGGTGCTAGAAAAGCTGCCACAGCTCCCCTTTCCTCTGGGTCAGCAGGAGACACACAGTGAAAAATATGTTCTCCCACAGTGTAGTGACCTGTACGTCCATGTTGATTTGGAAAAAGAAGACACAATCTTCTAACGTCTTTTCTTCCTAGTAAGCTTTGGTTTGATTGTGCTACCTCAATACAGTGTCTCTTTTTATGCTTTTACCTCTCAGATATTAATAACCATGTTAAGGTATGTTAATTTGTACTTACTTGCATTTTTCTTTGTAATTTATTTTATATTTATAAATAGAAAATGTAAGGCTTGTGGGAATACTCATGGCCTGGCTGTAACAATTGGATTCAAATTTAGATTTCAACTAGACAAGTTGCTCTTTGTACCTCAGTTTCTTTAACTGTACAAAGAGGTGGTTAACACTTTTGGGAGAAAATGCAACAGCATATTTTGAAGTACTTTGCAAACTGATATGCTATGCATTGAAAACTTATCATACCACTTTTTTTTGGTATCATATTTAGTAAGACATTCTTAAAAGAGCATCCACAATATTTTATTTCCTTCAAATGAGAATAGGTCTATAGGAGTTAAGGACCTGTCATATGCCAGGCCAGGGAACTTTTAGAGTAATAGATATAAGAATAGATTAACATGGGAGAGAGTAATTTGGAAATTATAAAATTTAGATCCTGTTAAATTACTCAAAGATTAACACTCAAAGTCTCTGCTATTTCCAGGTCCATTATCATTGACATCTTTCTAGAACCTGACATTCATTGAAAGATGCCTTAGCATGCTAGTTGTACTTAGATTATATGATTTAGTCTTAGCATTCCCACTTTATAAAGTAATCGATTTGGAAGTGATTAAAAAACCTGCCCAACACAAAGAGTGGCAGAGCCAAAATTTGAAGTCAGATTATTCTGAATGCAAAGCTTAATCATTGAACCATCATGTCCTCAGCTCCCTATATTTCAGTGAGTCCTTTGGACACACATTAATTTAGAAGCAGGCCAGAATTCCTTGGGTCCCTCATCCTACGTTCTGGCATTGGTGGTGCTAGAGATCAAGCTGGGGCCTTTTGCATAGTAAGTGCACACTCTACCACTGAGCCACACCCACAGCCCCTTGAAGCATGACTTCTGCGAGCCCAAGTCTAACGTGTTAGAGGTTATCTTGAAAACAAATTCTTTTAGAAGCAGGGAGATAAAAGGAAAGCTACTTTGTGAAACGTAACCCAAGGAAATCCCTGGGGCTCCATAATGCAACCAATCAGAGGCAGAATAAGCCCCTGAAATTGCAAGTACCCTGGTTTACCAACTTAGCAATTCAGTGTTTCTAAATCAGCTACAACTCAAAACACAGCAATTTCAACACTTGCATCACTTTAGAATTAAATTTATTGTGCAAATTATTCTCCACCTATTGAAATACTTTCCATTCTTAAAGATCCAGGACTCATTGTGTTTACGTCCTTGATGGCAAACAAACCACAGGGCAGTGGCGGTGAACCTATGCACACGTGCTGCACAGCAGGCTGCATCGCTGAAAGCGCCGAAGGTTCCCATTACCGCCTTAGGGATGTACTTGTATATAATTGGAATAACTACAGCAATGAATACATGAGCCAGCTGAACTGAGAAGGATCACTGCCCAACATAGTAGATCCGCACTCACAGGCCCTACCCGGCAGCTACTGTAGAAAATTTCAAACGTCTAGGTGAAGTGGATAAACTACATTCCTAAATGAATTCCTTTTATTAGATATGAGAGTCACTTTCAAAACTTGCATAGAGAGATTTGTGCTTGAAAATGCTGTTCCCAGGTGTAACAAAAACTGTAGCATAGATCATAGATTCGAGTTTAGAATAAGGTAAACAATGTGAATAAAAGAGAAAGAGCAACTAGATTACATAAGTTAATCTTGTGTAAAATGTCTCATATCATGAAAAGACTGAGGCATTTTTCTTCAGCCAGAGAAAAAAATAAATTTATATGAGTCTTTTTGAGAGTTTGCAAGTTGCCCTAACTCTGTGTATTTATATAGTTATTCAATAATTTTAACTGCGGTAGATGCTGGGGATAGAGAAGTGAAGAAAAACAGTATGGTTCTGCCCTCATAGAAGCTACATTCAAACTAAATAAGAAAATAAAGGAAATATTGTTAAAGACTCAACTCCACACAGAGCATTGGATGCCTCTGCCCTAGCTCTGCTGCGTCTCTGGTATTACTGAGTGTAGAACAGATGACACAAGCAGTTAATCTGATTTAATAAATCCTTTAATTCTTTTGGTAAATACTGGGGAAGAAAGAAGATCATGGAGAAAGGCAGCCTCGAAATACACTTTAATCCTTTTTTCCATCTTCTTCCTATACCCTTAAATAGAAACTCTAAGACAATTCCTTGCAAGGGAGCAAGCTCTGCCTGGCTCAGAGG
>PVJO010003299.1:0-28622 GCA_004026905.1 Hystrix cristata | reverse complement strand
CGGCTTAATTACATTATGTGCCAAAGAATGTACTACTTTCTTTGTAATGAGTTTTTATGGTCTTAGTCTTCAGAAGCTCAGATTCCATCTGTAACAGCAGACGTTGTAGAATTCAGCTATTAATAGCTACTGGTACACTCTTACTTAGAGCTAAGAGGCCGGGCTGTGGAGACAGCCAGATGGAGATAATACCAGAGGGTGACTATAAGAACAAAAAAGGATGATCTATATTTTTTTCAACACAAAACAGACAACATTAAAAGCATGACAATCCTGTTTTATTGCAAGCCAAACTCTCTGAGGAGATTCTACCCGCCCCCTGGAATTCTCATGTCTGGTTCTAAACCACATATGATTTATCACTATTTTTGATGTTCAAGTAACTCCTTACGCAGGTTACAAAGACAAAAACATCTAGATGGGTTAACAGCCCTGACTTTGGAAAATGACACAAGTATTCACACAGAATGGAAAATGATACACTTGTATCATTTCACACAGAATATCAAGAATAAAACAATTTGTCATTAATCAAGGAAAAAACCCTTTAAGATTAGACACTCCTCTGAATCAGAGAAGTATTTTCCTGAACAGAGAAAAAAAGACTGCCAATGAGCAAACACAGACATTTCTTTAGGGGAGAACCAAACAAAACAGAAAACAATAGCAAACAATAAGAACAAAAACTAAAACTTCATCTTTATTCTAATGAGTGTAAGAAAAACATAGTGCAAGACAGGAATGACACAGCTGCTTAATGCCATTTTCTGTTAACTAATAATTCTTTTGGGCCAAAGTTTTATTAAGTCACCACAAGGTGAGTAAGGGGAAAATCTATTTTTTGATATACTGAATTGAATGACTGAA
This sequence comes from Hystrix cristata, assembly GCA_004026905.1. Lineage (NCBI taxonomy): Eukaryota > Metazoa > Chordata > Mammalia > Rodentia > Hystricidae > Hystrix > Hystrix cristata. The sequence continues at coordinate 27,755 of PVJO010003299.1, read as the reverse complement.
TTAAATTTTGGGGGTACATTTATAAGTTATTAAAATTTGCATTTTATGCTTTATAAGATAGAAATACTAATGGGAATGCTTGTGTGCAATGGGAATTAACAAAAAAAAAAAGCTAAGGGCTCAGCCTATCTTCTCATTTGGTCTGCAACATGAGTAGAATCACACTATCCTCACGAGACCACCACAGCTGAAGGAAAGAGGGACAGACAGGGCAAGGTTGGGGAGCGCCTGCTCCCCACTTCAAGGGGCTCCCAGCAGCCTGAGGGATGGTGTGTGAAGAAACTGTGATCTTTTTCATAGGGACCATATAAAAGGTCCTAAAAATAACCCAAAAGTGACCTATATGACAGAAGCAAGATGACTGGTTCACAAAGATGGGTAAGGAATCCAGGATGTCTCAGACTATCCAAAGAATCTAGCTTCCTCCCTATGAACTCCCATTGGTTCATGTAACCACAGTTACTTTGTAGGGAGGACTACTTTTTTTGATAAAATATCTCTAAAATTATGATAATCCATTTTTTTTGGAGACAGGGTTTTTAAAAAAAAAAAGAATAAATTATCATAATTTGCTCTGTAGTGCAGGCTGGCATTGAACTCACCATGCAGCCCAGGCTGGCCTTGAGGTGGTGGCGATCCTCCTGCCTCTGCCTCCCAAGTGCTGAGGTTACAGGTGTGCACCACCACATTTGGCCTGATAATCTATTCTTGTTGCAGGAAAACTGGTTAATAATTTAGAAGAGTCATACTGTACTGACTTCAGCCTTTGCCTACACCTTACTAGTTGCACAAACCTGGGCAAATTTCTTCATTTAGGTGGGCCTCTGTTTTTGTCAGAGATAACACAGCACAGTAGGAATAACTATTGCAGGACTGTAAGAGTTATGTAAGATATTCTATGCAACACGTATAGAATGGTGCTTGGCGTATAATCAACACCTAGCAGTGGTAGGTACTTCCTCTCTAGCAGTGGTTTCTTCCTAATTGTTCCCTTACATTTTATTTTTATTACTATATTCCAGATATTTCTAATGTTAGGGAGACCCGTGTTTGAATTACGGAGGAAAGAATTGGATCAATCTTCTTCAGTTTTCTTACGTGTAAAATAGTGCCATTTCCTAACTTATGGGAATGTGATAGCTACATCAGATAATTAGTGCTATATATTTATCATGTCACATTGTGACACGAGGTAACTCCTGTATGAAATTAGTTATTATGAGCTCACCGTCGTAATCATGGTTGTGACACTTAAATGTGATATGTATTCGACACCCAACTGCAGTGCTCGTACCATAGGAAACATTAGTTCATTCCTTCACATTAGCCAGGCCTAATTATAGGCCGTTATAATTAGTCAAATAGTATCTTCTGAATATTAACCTTAAATTTATTGGTCTTCAAGTTTATTAGCTGATTTGCTATTATACAAAACAACTGGTTTATAGTATCAGATGCTCACTGCAAATGGGATAGGGAAGGTAGTTCATCCTTGTTTCCACAGTTTTGTTGATTTCAGAGACAAAACTTAAAATATTTCCAGATACTTCCAACAGACATTTTGTTATGGTCTGTGCCTAGATTTCCCCCCAAAGTCTCACGCAGTCATAGGTGGGGCTGGATCTAGAGTATGTGATTACAAAATTAGTCCACTGGGCTTGGCATAGTTCTGCTGGGATCAAGAATGTGATACTAGGATTAAGGGTGGCAGTGCTAGCCACTTCAAAGTAGATAGCCTGAATAAGGGACAGAAAGAGCTTTGTCTATTCCCCCATTGCCTACCCCCTTGCTTGCCTTGCTGCCTTCTGCCTGTCTGCCCTGACACCCTGCCTTGGATTCAGCCAATTGTGAACTGTAACCTCTACAAGCTGTGAGCTAAATAAACCTTTCTTCCCTTAACTTTGGATGTTGGGTATTTTGTCTCAGTCACAAGAGAAAAGTAACTAAGACACACTTCCACTTTCTACTTAGTTTCTAGCATTATTTTTTTCCTGAAATTCCCAAATTAGCTCAACACTTCAAAATTCCTTCAATGCCAGAGTACTGAACTTGCCATCAAACAGAACACCTCACACACGTGCGTGTGAGGCTCTGAAGGAGCACGTTCTAAGAGGGATCTGTGTTTGTATCTACATTGCCAAGTAGCAGGCCCACACTGCTGTGCCGCCTTTTCTCTCTGGGAGGTTTACTAACTAGCTAATAATTTCACTGTCATCCTGCAGCTTTCAAGAGTCACAGCAAGAGTACATGCAAGGATCTAAGTAAGCAAAGTTCTTAGGCTGCCTGGAAATGAAACCTGTCTGGACCGTCATACCAAATACCCCCAGCCTGTTTGAACACTGACGATGGAAACATGCGTTTCCCACCTAGCTTTTGCCTTCAATGTGACAAGGCAGTGTCTAACTTCAGGGCATCCCAAGATTGTGAAATCCTGACACCTCACCCACTGTGGAAATGACATGTTGAAACGGTGTCTTCATTCTCTGAAGCATTTTCATATTAAGCGCTGTGGATGGGAAGTAATGAGATGGACCACAGATCGCTGTCAGGCAGGCCGTGTCTTGCCTCCCACCTTGCCACCCTCCCCCAACACCCCAAAGCTGACAACTTCAAATATTTAATATTGATCTCCTTGTTCCCTAACAATCAATAGTTGACGTCCAAAGAACCAGATAATATTCAGTGTGCAGAATGATATTTATTGTCACATAACGCTGCAGGGAAATGAGAGATGACTCATTATATGAATCAATTTATCTCCTTTTGATTAAGAAATGACTACCACTTCCACACACATTCGAGGTTTTTACCTAACGTGGCTCTAAAATGTCCTTGGCAAAATGCTCCCATCACTTCTCTAGTTATATTAACTTACTATCTAATGGCATCCTTGGAAAAATATAATTTTATTATACCTTAAATTTGAAAAAGATACTTGTTATCTGTAGTAAATGATTTGTCTTTTAATAATAGAAATAGCTAGCATTTATTGAGCTCTTGCAAGGTACAGGGTCAAGTCCTAGGTGTTTCACTTACATAATCCGTTTCCTTCTCATACTAACTTCATATAGGTAAAATCTTATCATTATTATTCATATTCTATGCAGATAAGAACACTGACATTTTTACAGACTACGTGACTCTAGTGAGGTTACAACTAGTTAGCAGTAGAACTGGAATTTAGAATTGTTATATCTGAATCAAGAGCCCCAAACCTTAACCATTCCTTCATACTGTCTTTCTTGATGAATGAATCATTTGAAACCATTTTTGTTTTGGTTTGGTTGTAACATTCCATTTGTGTCAACTCACATACTATCTTTATAATTCACGCTTCCATTTTCAAGGCTCAGACCTGTAATTGGTATCCTGAATGATACTAACTACATTTTCCATATGAAAAGTCATATACCCCTTATTATTTTTCAGAAAGGTCAAGGTCTTTGAATTATATTCCCAAACTAGATTTCAGAAATCAAAACAAAAGACCTCAAAGTTTTTGTAAGGATCTATTTTTCCTCTTGTAGTTCCATAACAGCAGAAAAATTTTGATGACTGGTAAGACAATTTATTGTGTTATATTTTCATCTACTGTATTTGGAGAGAAAATATTAAAATGCTTCTTTAAAAATATGTCAAGGAATGAATATGGCCAAACTAAGCTGGACAGCTCCGTGAATGTTCTGATTTCCCAGTCCGCCATTTTGTGAAGCTGCATAGGTCAGAAAGCCTGGTTCCCACTCTCATGAGATACGTTTAATGTTTGGTTTGTCAATGGTCCATGCTGGACCTGGGGAGGAATGAACCACTCCTTCACATCTCTCCTTTTCCTCAAGTTCCCAAGGCTTACAGAATTACAATACTGCACACAACAAAATGCAGTACTCCAGCCCTCACAGTCTACTAGCGAGGAAACAGAAGCCCAGAAAGGTGGCCAGCTTGTAGATCCTGGGCCAGACTCATGCTCCAGAGCCAGCTGCATGCCCCACCAAGCACCTCATGATACTTCCTTGGCTTCTACTGTACTATACAGTCTAGACATAATCATTACTCGTAAATATGACCCACAATGTCCCCTCCCCCAAATGTTGTTTATTGTGAAGAAAACAGTGTTTGCCAATTCTGCATCAAAGATATCCTGTGCATTATGCTAGGTGGAGCCTAATCATCTGGGTTGGTGTCTCGGCTTTATCAGCTACAAGCTGTTTGACCTTATGTAAGTCACAAAATCTTCCTAAGCCTCAGTTCCATTCGTTGTGGGTAAGATGGTAACATCACCAATTGCATTGGGTTGTTTGTGATGTACAAGTGCCGTAATTCATATTCAATCCTCAATATACCTGACATATTACAAATATTTAGTATCTATTTATTGACGTCATTTTACAAAATTGTAACAGAAAATTCACTACAAGGTCTACAAAGTAAATTCTGTCTACTACCAGCTCTCCAAGCAGCTGCCAACAAGCCTGCTGTGGCTGATATACACTGGTTAGATTCCCAAATGGATAAAAGCATTTCATCTCACACTTCACTCTTATCACACACATATCCTGCGCTTGGTTTAAGTACGAAGCCACTTATAGTACATATTCTGGATGTGCCTACCACTTTTCAAGACACTTTACTGGGAAATATCGCTGCCTAGAATGACGAGAAAGGGCCATCCATGTCTGCGTGGTGGTAACCCATGAGCAAGTGTCATAAAGGTATCTTGTCGAGATTGTAGCATCAGGATGGATGGCAAAATGGCATTGATTTTCTCACTTCTTTTGTCTAAGGTGCCGAGTCAGCAAGAGAAATGACACAGCTCCAAACTGCAGTTACCTGGGCGCCACCTGCCCCGTGGGACGTTGAGCTCTGCCTGGGGCTAGAAGGCAGCCCAGTGAGTGTGGGACAGCACTGAAACAGAAATTAGACAGGAGCTGCATGCAGGGATTTTAAATTTTGTAATAGCCTCATTAGAAAAGAAAAACATGAAAAAAGAAGGAAAATGGATTTTAATATTTCTTACTTAGTCCAGTGAATCCAAAGTAGGTTTTTTGTTTTGGGTGGTGCTGGGGATCGAGTGCAAGTCTTTACACATCCTAGACAAGTGTTCTACCACTGAGCTACAACCTCAGCCCCCCAAATATCATCTCTGCATGTAATATTAAAACATTATTCATGAGATATTTTACATTCTTTTTATACTCAGTCTTCCAAGTCTGGTGTGCAATTTACATTCCTTGCACATCTGAAGCGAAAGAGCCACACTCCAAGGGTACAATCGGTGCGTGTGTGGCTACCTTCTCGGACAATTCTAGGCAGCGCAAGAGAAGGAATGATTGCTTCTGAAACTGAGGAAAGACAGGGAATCAGAGAAGCTGACTCATGAGGGGTGTGTGTATCTGAGCTGGTTTCCTGGGGATCTGTGCTCTCTAGCACCGTGTATCGGACTGAAATGACTTGTCTTTCTTCTCAGTATTTCGAGTTTCCTATGAGTAGGCTCTATGTTCATATCTCTCACCATGAACCTGGTATGAGCCATGGAATTTCTCACTACGAACCTGTCCTATGGTGCTAAAGAGGCCTTAGTCTGTTGAATGACTCAATGAAAGAAAATAATTGATAGATATATATAGCCCCCAAATGAATATAAATTTCATGTACTGTAAACACACCAATAAAAATCTAAAACAGAAAAGGAAAAATAATTATCTACTATTTGCTAGAACCTGCTTGGTATTTTGCATATATTTTCTGATACAATGAATTTGCAAGAAACCACTGAAATCTCCATTTTATAGGAGAGGAAGATAAAGCATGGAGACATTAGTGATTTTCCCAGGTCACAGAACTAGAAAGAGGGGAAAGACAGGAGAATGGACAGACATACATAAGAGGGAGATCATTCGAATTGGGATGAGGATGGACCAGACACAAAGGAGAGCCACCACCGAGAGTCAAGGAAGCAACATACTAGCATGTTCATGACTAATATATATTAACCTGCTTGACAAATTGTGAACACCTCATTTTATGTCATTCCTTGGCCCTCCATTCTCTCTCCTGACAAGGTTTCCTTGAAATAGAAATCAAGAACAAATTACTAGCTCCTCAAGACAAAAGCCATTTGGGGTAGTAAGAAGCAGAAACACTCTGTCAGAGGGGAGATTAGATGGTTGGTCCAAACTTCCTCACTGTATGCAGCCACTTCACATTTCTGCAAAGTGAATTTCGTCCTCCCTGTGAGAAGACTGCTTCCCAACACAATTTATTCTATTGTTAGAGAGGCCAAACACCAGAAGAATCTTCTATACAGTGATCTCCAGTCTCCCTCCTTATAGGTTCCAGTGAGTTAGGAGCTAGCTCTAATTGTGTCCTGCAGAATACTCTTCTTCATTTGAATACCACAAATCTAGTCTATTTGATATAGCTGGAGTGGCAGAAAAGCAAATATCACTCTGGCAGTACTCAAGTCAAAAAAGTGTGGATTCCAATTGATTTCTAAAATATATACATAATTTCTAAAAATTTTAAAACCATGTATCTGTGTCAGTTGGACATAAGCGTAAGAACCAGCACTTGTCCCTATAAAATTTAATATTTTCTTATTTTTATTTAAGATTAAGACTTTGCATGTCTACTGACCTGTTAAACAATCATCAGAAACATGGAGAGCCAAGATTACATGGAAAATAAATCTGCAAACTGAGATGACAAGAACATGATACAGCTCTAATTTGCTTTCTTTTGGGCTGTGTTTGAACAATCTACTACCTGGCCTGCACTCCGTGGGTTGGGGCAGAAAACAGAATGCAAATACCGTCACCATTTCTGCAACTTTACTCACCCCTCATGCCAAACATTTATTTTCGCTTCATTAGGTATCAGGAAGAGACTGCTCTAACACAATTGTCTGAGCTGTTGCCAGGAAGTTAAATTATCTCCAGCACCATCTCTGCGTAAAGAGTACAGACTAAGGGAAAATAGTATTTGGGGCCAAATGTTGAAAACTTGAGTTTTGTTTAGCCCGATGAGAAAGAGAAAAGAGCTGACATGAGAAGCTAATCATACTCTATCTCTTTCAGAGTTTCTGTGTAGAGGACAGGCAATAGTGTAACGAGAATGGGCTACAAGTACCAACAATTTTGGGCTGTCACTCAGACTTGATCAATGGTTGCCTGATTAAGTATACTTAGATAAATACAACAAACATCTAACTGAATGACTCCTCTCTGTCAGGCACTTTGTATGCAGAGTTTAAAGTTCATAGAGCTTAAAGTTCAAGTTAGTTACTCTCAGGTATACCCCTTCCCCCAAAAAGAAAATAGCCTTAATATTTGCATGGCTAAAAAGCCATGTGTGTGTGTGTCAGCTAAGTGATAAGTATAATGAAATAAATTTAGTTAAGTGAGATGATACATGTAAAAGTGGAAAGCCCAGTCCCTAGGATATAATAGTTGCTCAACAAATCTTAGTGTCTTTTCTTTATCTTCAGAATAACAAATTAATCTCTCCTTTAAAATAACTTGTGATTTAAAGGCATAGCACTAGTCTATAAGTAAAAATAAAACTAGCAGACACTTCCATAAATCTACATCCCTAAAATACTCTGTTTCTGAAGGTCCATCAGTCATGACAGCCAGACCTCAAAAATCAGTCTCAGATACTGTCCTTTCAAATAGTCCTATTTTGACTCCAACTTGGTTTAATGCAAAACAAACCAAAAAAACTGCTTTTCTTTCCAATTACCAGCCAGCAAGTATTGTATACACAGCCCAGAAATCAGAGTTATAAAAGATGCTGCGATATCAGAACTGCTCACTCAAAATAATCTATTCATTATCTGTAATGTGCGAGACATTGTGATGGAATTAACATAATGAGAGAAACAAACGTGTCCCTGATCTGATGGAGCTTATTCTCCTGTAGGAGAAATACAGTGTCTGCCCTTCAGGGAGGCTAAACCAGCAAAAGAAACAAGACAAACATGCATCAAACAATATGCAGCAGCCAGCATGCTATAGGGTAAGCATTAAATTATAAACTAGAGGCTGTAATGTAGGGATTCAGAAGTGGTGATACAATGAAGGAGGCTTTCTGGGGGGAAATGGAATTTGGGCTGAGGCTTTTGAACTTTAGGGAGGACTATTCAGTATCTTCTCTTCTGCCTGTGCATAAAGATCAAATGCATCGACACAGCTGCAGCTGGCTACGAGAAGGCTTTCGGTTTCTGAATGGACGCAGTGTGCTCTGAACTCCTTCATTATTCCTACATCCACATTTTACCTGGCTTTGGTCTCATCAAAAGGCATTAACTACGTTTAGGTAAAAGATAAATGATTTTTAGATCACTGTAGGGTTTTTAAAAGAGCTCTGCTCCTGGCTCCGCTTCCCCTCCCTCTACCACATGTGAGTGAGTAAAAGAGGAAGGCAGGCAGCGGCGGGCAAGGCAGCTCAGGACAAATGCAGTATTTACATTTTGTGGTTATGAGAAGCCCCCGTTCCTGGCTCCCAAACTTCCCTCTGGATAAGAGGCGATCACAACCCAGGCAACTGTGTGGCTCCTCCTACCACCCAGAAGTGGAAGCACATCTCGCCTGTCATGAAGAGGTTTGATGTCAGAAAGCGTTTAAATTTCTAAATCCTCTTTGGACCACGCAAGCTTCAGAAGTGAGCCCTTAAATAGAAATTTATCCACACTCCCTCCCTAACCACACCATTGTGAATCCAGGAAGGAGAAAGGACTTTATCCCAACTCCCTGATCACACCGTTGTGAAGTCAGAGCAGTCACAGGGCTACTGGTGTGGACTATAACATGCTCCCCTTAAAGCACTTCCACCTCCTAGACCAGAAGTTCTTGACCAGCCACTGGGGAGTGAACTTCATGGGGACCTCTGTCTCTAAGAAAGTACACAGTGTATTTTATGTTTACGGCTTTCTTAGCATCCTCCCACTCCACAGAGAGGAGCCATAGCTTTCATCAAATTCTGACGAGGCCTCCCTACTCCTACAACTGTCCCCAAAGTTTAAGAACCTGTATTCTAAATCTTCCAGGGTCACTTTTCTATTTACATCATTTCCAAACTACTACATTCCAACCATACTTAAAGGAAAAGATAAAAGAATGACACACCTGAGTATTTCAGCATTTCTTATCTACTAGTATCTACTGTACTAACTTTTGGAAAGTTTGACTCCTACTTTAGTCAAGTAGTATATTAAGATAATTTTCCAATAAAGATCTTAGTCTGTTTCAATGCTTAAAAATTATCCAGGTGTCAAGGGGAGTAATGGTCAATGTGGGCCTTGTTCTATTACTTTTTCATTTGTTTTTTGGGGACAGGGACTCATTATGAACCCAGGCTGGCCTTGAACTTGCAATCCTCGCACCTCCGTCTCTGGAGTACTGTAATGACAAGCGTGCACCACTATACTCCATCCCTTTTTATTCATTTTCTAATAACACTTCCTACTCTACTGAGCATTGTACAGGAGATGTCTATAAACCCAGTTACTTTGGAGCTTTTAATCAAATTATTTTTTTATCGATGAGAGATTACGAAACTGCTTCACCCTGAGAGAATACAGGAGATTACGTTTCAAATAGCCCCTCGGGAAATGCATCTCCAATGAGCTCAGACTGTTTCATACATTCCAAAAGAGGGAACTTAGCTTGAGCTTCTGTAGGTTCAGAAGTCACTGGCGTTTTCTCACAAAAGGCCAAAAAGTACACAGAAGAAGACATAATCTCATCTCCTATCGTGGTCACGAATTAACCCTTCACTTCTCAAAGCCTGCTCATTCTATAATTTGGGAATGCTTCTGTTTGCTTCATCTGTTTTACAGAGTTATGGCCATGAGATAATGATTTTTTAAAAATATTGAAATGTTCTAAAATGTGAGACAAATAAAAGGCTGTCTTCTCTTCCAGGCTCTTCGGGCCCCTGCTAATTCTCTAACCACATACTGTGGCAGGATCCCTGGTCAGGTGTTCCCTGGAGCAGCAGCTAACCACTTAGCTGGGAAGCCACAAACCGCAGGTAGGACAGAAGACCGCCGCACCGGGATCTATTCTGTGCAACTGAAATTTTGGAAACAAGTTTGAGCTTCATTTGGAAATCACACTTGACCCCCAAATCATGGGACTCCATGACCAAGAGCCATTCAACGACGCCAGCTGGCTCTAGTACTTTTTGTTTTTCCCCAGCGTTTTGGAACTATAGATCACTATACTGTCTTCCCAGAACTTTTACTACATTATTCCGTCTTTCTCATTAAGAATCTTCAAAGTATGCAGAAGAAACTTCCTTCCAACTTTCACTGGACTGGATTTTTATCACTTGGCTATCCAGTGACCTGAAGTTCAGGCGGTCATCTTAATCAACAAGTCTCTTCCTCTTAGGCTCGTTCATAGGCTTCGGAGCCTTTAGAACGATATTCTAACTCCTTACTGTGGTTTACAAAGCCCCGCGGGATCTGCTTCTGCCCACCTTTGTGGACTCGGCCCGTGCCACTCTCCTTCCTTCGACTCTTCGGCCATGCTTCCTCCCAATTCTGGCAACATGCTGCAAGCCTCAGAGCTCTGAGACCTGCTCTTTCTTCCTCGTGCTCCATTCTTTGTGCGGCCGACTCATTTTCATCCTTATCGCTCAGCTTATGCCACCTCCACTGACCTCATCTGAAGCCGTCCTACCATGTGTCCACTGCAGTCATCTAAAGCCGTCCCGCCACGTTTGCTCTCACTTGTTTCTATCACAGCATGATTTATAATGATTTCATTTTCTGGGATTTTTGCTTGTTTTTATATGTCTGCTCCACAAACTTGTATGCTCCTTACAGGTTCGACCTTGTGTGTGTCCAGCTTACAACCAGCACTCCAGCATATAAACGAGATCTGGGGCTGGTGTAGTAGCTGGTCCATTACCATACAGCGGACATCATAAACACTTACTGAGAGAAACAGGCAATTTAAGTATGTACAATGTATTCTGTCTTCCTTATGCATAAAAGCAGAAATGTCGATTAACTCATTTAAAAAATTTCTCCCGCAAGTATAAATCCAAGATGTCTTTAGTAATTTTGGGAATTCCACTCCTGCACTGTTCGACACAGTGGTTGCTTAAACACGTCATTATTATGTACTTGAAATAAAGCTACTCTGGATGCGCTGTACCAAAATGTAAGATGTACACCAGGATTTGAAGACTTAATGAGAAAAAATAAAAAATATCTTAGTTTTTATTTTGGCTACGTATTGAAAACGTATTTTAATATTATAATATACTATTAAAATTAATTTTGCCTTATTTTCTTGTGTAGCTACTAGAAAATTAAAATTACCTGAATAGCATGTATTACACCTCTACTGGATAATGTTGTCCTCTCTGCATTTCATTGAGTTATAAATTTATGGCTTTTCTTTAAGACACCTATCATGATATGTAGTATTGGTGAAAAATATTAAGTCTTGAAACTACTGTCTAAAATTGTCTGGGGCTGGGGATTTAGCTCAGTGGTTAAAATGCTTGCCTTGCAAGCACAAGAACCCGAATTCGATCCCCAGCACCAAAAAAAAAAAAAAAAAAAAAAAAAATTGTCAGCATTTCACTGAGTTTTATGCTTATGACTTTTCTGTAAGCTACCTATCCTAATATATGTTGTGAGCGAAAAAATATGATGTTTTGATGCTACTATTTAAAATTCTATGTCATCCTACAGTATTTTTCTCTTGTGTAAATATTAGGAAATTCCCCAGGTATCACAAACTAAAATACATCAGGTTTTTGAGCAGAAATAGTTATTTGTATAATTTCAAGGTCATTATTTTCCCTATTGTTGGCTGTAGCCTTCAAATCCCTTAATTCTATTTTCAGACTCCCTACCATCACTTAGGCCACCATGATCACCATGTAGCAAAAAGAGCTTTCTGACTTGTCTTCCACATCCAACCCATTTTTTCACCAATAATCCAAGTGATCCTTTGGGAGTACAAGTGTTGCATGCGGTCTTCTTTCTTAGAAACGGCCTGTGGTTTCCCATATCCTGGGCCCAGGATAAAGCCCAGATCCTTAATGCAGCCTTCCATCCTCACATGAGTTAAGTGGGCCAGAGTCACCCCTCCCGACTGCATTCTCTTTTTCCCTCCTTAGGCTCCACACTGCAGCCTTTTGGAACACCCATCACCCTCCTTTTATCTGCTTAATTCCTACTCTATTTTCAATTGAGGGGCGAAAAGGTCGGTATGTCTGTGCATGGGATTCAAGGGGAAAACATCTCCTGGCCTCCAAGAGACTTTACCTGGCTTCCACAGGGCATGTGCGTGGTCAGTGGTGGAGACAGAATGCAAGCCACATGCCTAACTCGAGGCATCCCTGAGCAGATCCTTACCACTAACCTGTGAGAAGATAGCAGTGACTGAAGCTTATATTTACCTAAGCACTATGCGATTGGGCTTGTTTTAAGAGCTTCACATGTATCACTCCAGGCCTCGGGGCAAGTCTCTGAGGCAGGTACTATTTTTATCCTATTTACTGATGGGGAACTGAAGCCCAGATAGATTTAGTACATCACTCAACTTCACAGCTGGGGGTTTGAGCTGAGGTTTGACTTCACAGGCTCTGTTGACTTGGGGCAGGTATTGTCATCATCTGAGATCAGGAAACAGAAGCTCAGCAAGGTTAAGCAGCCTGTACAGAGTGGAGGTCAGGACTGAAAAGACCTGGGGAATGACCCGTCACATTTTCCCCAGTAACATTGTACAAACTTCTGTCCTTATACTTGTATTGCATTTGCCTATTTCCTGGCTTCCCTCATCAGGCTGTCACTTCTTATTCATTTTATTAATAGATTTTATTTATAAGAAATTTAGATTGAGAGAAAAATTATACAGTATAAAGAACACATATATCTCTTGGAGAGTTTCTGCTACTATGGACATCTTACATACATGGTACATTGGTTATAATTAATGAATCAGTATTGATATACTGTTACTCAGATTTTCTTAGTTTTTACCTAATGACTTTTTTCTGATCTAGAATCCCATGTATATCACACTTAGTTGTCATGTCTCCTTAGAATCCTCTTGGGTGGAGTTTCTCAGACTAAGCCTTGGACCGTGACAGCTTTGAGGAATACAGGTCAGGTATAATAGTAGGATGCTCCTCTTGTGGTTTGCCTGATGTTTTTCTCATGATTGAAGACTACAAAGCCAAAGTGCCATTTTCATCACATTATATCAGTCAAGTGTAGCTGTCACCAATGCAGTTTGTGTCCATGTTGACTTAGATTACCCGGCCGAAGAAATGTTTTTCAGGTTTCTCCAGTGTGAAGTTCCTCCCCTCCTTCCCTCATTGTACATTAGAAAGAAGTTGCTATGTGGGGATTATGCCCATTCACTGCTCTGTGAAGGTATTTTTTCTTTCCTCCTATTCATTTATTCAATCATATACCAGTGTGTATATTTATGATTTGGGAAATAATCTAATAATATTTATTTTATTGCTCAAATATTCTATGTTGGGCAGTCAGTCTCAGCCTCCTCCACCCACCCCCTCCCAGGTCTTGTGTGTGCCAAGCAAGTGCTCGACCACCAAGCTATATCCTCAGCCCTACTGGGGCTCTTTTAATTAGCTCCTCTGTCCCTCTGACATATCCCTATTACGTGTTTTTTTCTTTTTCAGCACTTCCTTTGTAGCTTTGCTAGAGGTTTCATGCTCATCTTGTATAATTTCTTCTCTAATAATTCCATCGCACATCTTTTCTAAGGATTCCTGGTTCCTTTTATTGGAAAATGGTTTTAGAAATTAAGGTCCAGGGCTGAGAGCACCACTCTGTTCAAGTGCATGCTTAGGATGCATGAGGCCCTGGGTTCAGTCCCCGCCATGCCGAGGGAAAAAAGAAAAAGAAATTCTGATCTGGGTATTAGCTGGGGTTTTATTTTATATTTGTTTTTGCTATTGGGGTGTCATTTCAGTCCTCTGAGCTGACACAGAAAGAAATATGTGTCCACAAGCCCATGTATACACATGTAAATATTTCTACACATAATCTCCTATAGCTATATAAAAATGACTTCTCTAATGTTAATTCATAACCACAGTGGTGATTCTAATTTCCATCCCTTGACTATCTACAAATTTCCACCCCAATCACGAGCAATGACTGCAAGCTTTTTCTAGGCACAATTAGTGCCTTTCCCCCATTGTGTCTGAAGTACTGTGCTTGGCACAGAAGATGTATATGTTGACTTGGTACTGAGTCTATCCCATAGTCTCAAATTCTAGGACTACTGAAAAATTTGCAAATGTTACTAAATATGGATTTCAAAGATGAAAATCACAACAATTTATTAGGGCAACAGTGCAAGAGGATGCCATAACAGAGGTCTGATTTAAGTGTTTTTATTCAACTCAGTGACGGGAAAATGACAGTAATACATCTAAGCCACACAAAAAGGATTCCAGCTTCCCTGAAAAAGATTCAAGTGGCATAAAATGGTTTGTTTCTCCACAGCAATTTACATTTATTAAAATAGATAATAGACATAATCATTGTCAAAATAGAGCTGCTCTCCCGCACAATGTCTTAATACATTCTCGAAGTTCCTGACAAACAGGCACAAAGCCACGGCAGATTAGTCTCTAAGTGGAGGATCACTCTAATAGCACAACAGAAAAACCAATCTCACACTTCTGAGGAGGAAAATAAGACCTGAGAACAGCCTTTGAAGGCAGAGGGTAAAGTACAAAGAGGAAGGTGCTAAAGTGATGCATAGCTGGAAGCGGAATCCGGGTCTGACGTGACACACTGCATTAATGATGTTAATTTATGTTCAGAAAAGTGTGTGCACGACACAGAGGAAACTTGCCGAGGTCTATATTATGCCACGAAGGAGCTCATCTTGAATCTCTGGCAAAGGCACATGCTTTATCCCGGGATCGCTTCACACAGGCATATACTATGCACATTCTGTATCAGTTTCATATGAACAAATCACTTGTCTCTTTAAAGCTATTCCACACCCTTTTCAATCTTCTCTGCCAGAATGATCCTTTTGAAATACATTTGGTTACCGCCCCTCATCTTCCACCCATTTCATTATTTAAAATTTCCTTTAACTACAACCACAAAAAGCGAAAAAAGCCTCACACACTTTCAAGGCTCTGCAGGATGTGGCTTCTGTCTAATGGGGAACCCAAGCCACACTGGCCGTTCTCTTCTCTGATCACACAATCTTTACTACACGATGAGTTCCTTATACATGTAGTTCTGTCTGCCTGGACATCCGCCTATTTCTTCTTCAACATAATTTCTACTATGGTTTTAGGATCCAGCAATCGTTCTTCTACCAGGGAAGTGTTCCTGTCTGAATCCAATCCTCTTATTGTATACTCTTGTAGCACCACAAACTCTTCCTTGAAAGTGATTGTCATAGCCATAATTCTGTGTTTGTCTTTGTTAATCTTTGATTACGTATTGCCCCAGAGAGCCTTGTCACTCCATATTCCTGGCACCTAGCTCCATGCCTGGCATACAGTAATGCCCAATAAATATCTATTGAATAAATGAATGAAAAATAACCACACCATCCACCCACACTATTGTCAAAGCTCTCCCTTGCATTAAAGCTCATTCCCCTTTGGATTTTACGAAATGTGTCATTTCACACCAGACATTTGGTTACAATAGGGATGAGTATAACAAATATTGCTGCCAGGCATTTGTAGTTTCCAAAGAAACAGATCTCTATTTATTATATGGACCATTAATAGGCTGAAATGAATTACTGCATGGAAATGGACATAAGGTGATATGAAAAAAAATCTATAGGAAAAAGATTATCTATGGTACAGAATTCACCAAGTCCTATACCTTAAGATCGTTGTTATCAAGTAATTTTGCTTTATTTCGCAATCTCCAAATGCTACCATTGGTTTTCAAGCAGTTTTTGGGCTTGGGTTTCATTTAACATTTGATAAATATTTACTGATCATATTTATCCCATGCCAGGCACTGTGCTAGGGCGTGGGGTACATGGTGAGCAAGAGAGGTAGATGCTTGCCTTCCAATGGAGGAGTTAGCAATATGTTATCAATAAAATAATTACAGACTCTTACCAGTGCTAATAAGGAAAGAAGTCCTGTTCCATGGGAATGAGATCATTCCCATTGTTTCATGCCTTGTGGGGATAACCTGCATCATTACTGCTCCATGCCACAAAGCAGATCATTGTGTTCTTTCCTTTACTTGATGAAGAATTCATGGACTTTGTGAATGTCATGGCTTCCCATAGAATTTAATCTCAAGAACCAACTATGACTGCTCAACACACCACAGCAGAGGACTAATGCGCCAGTCTACCATCTCTGCTGGAGAAGGATGATCAGCAGATTGATAAATTCTCCTGTTTATACCCCTGAGCAAATAAACTAATTACGTCTTTGTTTTTAACCTAACAAATCATAGCTTGATTACAGGTCATTAGTGACCATTAACGCACGAAACTGTTTGCATTTTGCTCTTATATCTGAATTATAGTCTTGCCTCTCGCACCAGCTCAGTCAGGCTTCCAAAGGGAAAATCCCTTTATGTGGCCTCAAGCAAGATTTAAACAGACTAACAATTAGCCTCTGGAATTGAACTACGGTACAGAAGACTTCATTATTTTGGTTCATTGTTGTTCTGCCCACTGTCGAATCAGCCATTCCCTTTCTAGTAGAGATATGCTCTCTGTGCCAAAAGATTGCGCGATGGCCTCTCTCCAGACATCCTTGGTAGTGCCCGCTGACTGCAAACCCGCTGGCCAGTGGTACAGACCTGCTTCTGCGATACTACTACAGATGATCCTAAATTCACAACACAATTTCAGCTTTGGTTAGAGTCTGGATAAATGCAAAGAACATGTTGGGGATTTTCAGAAATCTGTAAGTCACAGCAAAGAAAGTCTATTTGGCAAAAAGTAGTGGCAGTAAAGAACAAACATGCACCCGCATGCGCGCGCGTGCACACACCCAGCTCGCCCACACACACTCTCACAGGTCCACTGGGTAGTCCAGAATTTTAAAAAGCCAAATTGAGGCTTTGGATTATCCATTTTAGAAGCCAAGATTCTTAATAAAAGAACTGGGGAATTGCCAAATCTCTGTTTCATTTTGTGCTGAACAGTACAGAGGGGCATAGAGTGATTAACAGAGATTAACGATCTCAGAAATGTTTGAGTACTTTCTAACACACCAACTGCCATTTAGGAGCGACCCCATGGTCCACCTCATCTAATATTCTTTTGCTTCAAAAATGGTCCTCCTGGGAATGCCACTTTCGACTACCAACATGCTAAGGCCATCAGATTAGTTTCTAACAAGGCAAGTAATAGCAGCCCGCAGGTTGGTGCAATCATTTTTACACTTTTTATTCTGGGCTCGGCATGGGACACATGACTCAGGCTTCAGCTGGACATGTGCAAGGGTAGTAAAGAGTTCCACGGAGTTTAAAAGTCTCATTCAAATCGCTATGAACCCTGTTCATCTTTGTATCTTTGAAAAAGATTATGAATGTTATAATACTGGCTAAAAATGTAGCCTTTAAAATCAAATTCGGCAGTTTTCAAATCCTAGACTTCCTGCTCACTAGCAGGGTGATTTCGAGCAAGTTAGTTAAGCATAATAAGCTTCGGTTTTTCCTTTTGTAAAACACTCATAATAAAACATACTTCATAAGGTGATTGCTAAATCTTAATTGGTAAACAATGCATGCAAAGGACTTAGTACATTATACAGCACATAATAAGTGCTAAATAAATATCAACTGTTGTTATTTAAATAGGTGTTCAATAAATAAAGGATGGAAGCCAATGTGAAAATCAGAGATAGTATTTTTAGCTGTTAAATAATCTTAAACCTGTTAAAAATTCAAAGCAATCCTAACCAAATTCTAACGGATTTCATTTCTGAAAAAGTAGCTAAACTTGTGAAAACGACACCTTAATGTCACTTTACATTCTATTACAACACACATCTATTTTATACCTCATATTTGTTCAATAAACTATGTATAATACTTATATAGTTACCCAACCCTTAGCATTTAAAAAATGGTGAGGATTTTAAAGTTAAAAAATTGTTTAAAGTTTAAAAAATTTTTTAAGTTAAAAAATTGTTTTTGGGAAGATTTTTCAGAAACATTTGGATTTTGGGGGTGGGTACTGGGGATCAAACTCAGGAAGCACTGAGTTATATCCCTAGCCCCTCTTATTTGTTAATTTTGAGATGGGGGGTCTCACTAAGTTGTCTAGGCTGGGCTCGAACTTGGAATCCTTCTGCCTCAGCCTCTAAAGTAAGTGGGATTACAGGCATGCATTACCATGCCTGGTTCAGAAATACTTGGATTTGATGCAGAATAGTGAAAAACAGTCATACATCCTTGCTATTCTTCCTCACAAGCACTTAAAATTCTGACTCTCCACTGTGTCTCACTTGCAGATTTTGTGATTTTGGGAATTTTAAATCGGATATAAAATACGTATGACCAAGTAACAGAAGACTACAATCCTCTCTCCCTCTCCCTCCTTCACTTCCTCTCAGAGGAAGAACAGGAGGTATGGAAATCCTTTTGAACTGTTCACAGTTTTATCTCAAAGTTAACATCATCAAGAGAAAACCAAATAAAACTCAGACTCTCAATCAATGTTATACTGGAATGCACTGAAAAGGTTATTGGTTGTTAGAAATTTTAAAAAAAGGTACATTGAAAGCACATCAGATACAAAGCTCTTGTTAAAATAGAGCAGAGAGAAAAATGTAAATTTTCTTTAGCCAGGAAAGAGCTGAACTCCTCCTCATATCACACATATCCACAGGTATTATTTTAAAAAAATAAACTCTGGTGTATCATCTTATATTTAAAAACTACACTAAGAAATATCCCTGGGGGAGGGGGATGGAGATGTCCATCAGCTTTAAAGCACTTGCTTAGCATGCAGAAGACCATGAGGTTGATCCCCAGCACTGCCAAACAAAATGAAACAAAACAAAAGAAAAAAAAGAAGAAGAAAGAAATATTTGTGTAATCTACAAAGCTAAGGTTGCCTGGTTCATTTAGGTCACCAATGCCTGACACATCTTTATACATAGGCTGATGGAAAGTACACATAAATTTATATACACACACACTCCTGCACTTTTTTCTTCCATTTTTTTGGTCTTTGACACTTTTAAATTTCATTTGCTTCATAATAAATCAGGGGAGGGGCTTTTCTTTCCTCATTCCTTTTCTCAAAAAAACTTCTCTTCTGAATGTCTTACTCTTTAATCTGCCTGGATTTGTATCAACCTCTGCTACAAACTCTAACTCAAGGGAGAAATCTCTGATGATTCTTTTTCTTAAAACAAAATACAGTTCTTTTATACTAAATGTTATTTTCTAGGACCCAAACATACCGCCAAACACAGAGGCTGTAAAGCTAAGTAGCTCTACCAACACGGTTCAAGAAATGAATAAAAAGTTAGCAGAAGTCTTCGTGCCTTGTCGTCCCAATAAGCGGCCCTCCTAAGGATCATAGCAGGAGGATCGCCATTAATACAGGCATATAGTTCCTGCTTGTCCTCTACAGTGATCTCCAGATCTTCTTATTCGAAATTACACATTTATTAAGACTCTTCGTCCTTAATTATACACAAAGTATGATACCTATCTCATCTGTCCTTATCTCCTGACCCTTAGCCCTGTTCCTTTGTTCAGTTACTTACTCTAGCTGTCTTGTTCATGAGGCTATCCAACAGATCGCTCTCTTACCAATAAAGCAGGCTTCCCTTTTGTCAGGACAATGCTGGGAATTTTCAAACCAGTCATAACTTATCATCCCAATGTATGTTTATGTGTTCTTAGTTCTTACAACTGCAAGTCAAATTATATCTCATTACGATAACTTTTTAAAATGTGAATTTACTTGTGTCTTGACAAGTTTTAAGCAGTTGGAACTACTCAATACTTCCTTATTGCTACTTTATCAGAACAGTAGGTATAAATAATAGTAATATCTTTATTCCCATAGGTGCTTTCATCTGGGTAATTCATGCTTCATTATTGTGCCACTATTCTCTGTCTTGGGTTCTGTCTTGGCTCCTATGACAAACATGGAGTTCAGATCCAGACTCCAGGAGGTAGTGATGCTTCGTCTTTTAGGCCACATACATACAGGTGCACTCACATAACCCCCACAGCCCTCCAGTATCCTTGGGTGACACTGCTCCTGGCCTGGAAAAATCTAGACTAATAAGGTGACATGGTCAACACTACAAAACTCCTCTGCTTCCGCTCCCCCCCTCCCCGGAAATGAACTGGCCTCTGACTTTGGGACACGGAGCAGCGGCTCTCAAGGTGTTGCAGTGGGCAGCAGAAGCATTACTTGGGAAACTGCACAAAACCAAACTCTAAGGACCTGCACAGACCCATTATATCAGAAACTCTAGGGGTAGAGCCTAGCAGTTTGTAGTTAGCACATACTTCGAGCGACTCTGATGCTCATTAGAGTTTAACAACCACTGCCTCGTGTGTCAAGGGGGTTTGGAAAGGCTTCACTGGTGAGGAGCATTGTTTTCACTTAGCTAAAGAGGGTCCACGTGGGCAGGGTACTGAGTGTTTTAGGCAAAGTTTCATCATGCAAGGCTGGGAGCATGGGTCAAAGCAAGAGCGAGCTCTGGCACAGAACAACTTAAGCGAATGGAAATATTCAGGAGCTGGCCATCACACTGACTAGAGACAGCTCCACGGCATGAGGCCCAGCATTCCATCCCAGCACGGCAAAAAAAGAAAAGGGGAGAGAGAGTTGAGAGGTAGGCTACGAGTAAAGTAGAATATGGAGAAATGCTAAAACTAAAAATGCAAGAGTAAAAACCAAACCAAACCAAAATGAGGCCTCAAGGGAAGTTTTAACATACCACAGATAGATTTATAATCAATCCATTACCATTAGTTTTTTAATATCTTAAAGCTAGTACCTTTAAGAGCTAACTTACAGATGGTTCATAGATAATAGATTTTAGATTCATCAATGCTTTATTTCATATTCAGAACAGGGCAACGGTTGGCTTAGATTCTCACAAAAGTCCAGCCCAAGACATTATTCAAAAAGGATCAAATCACTACCACGCAAAACTGATACTTGGCTAGCGTTGGAGTGTTAACTTATTTATACTCTCGTACAGCCAGACATTATTTAGCAAATACTCCTCACTGTGCACCTGGGACTGTCCTGAGCACAGTAGGGGTGGTGGTGTATCTAATACTCAAAATAACCTTATGATAAGTATTACCCTCATTTTTTAGATGAGGGCCCTGAGCTTAGAGAGGTTCATTTGCCCAAGAACATAGAATAAGTGGCGGGTCAGCATACAAGCCCAGTCATTTCTAGAGCCTGTGTTCTTCCTTAAGAGTATTTCTGCCTGGGGATTTAGCTCAGTGGTCAGAGCGCTTGCCTAGCAAGTACAAGGCCCTGAGTTCGATTCCCAGCTCCAAAAAAAAAAAAAAAAAAAAAGAGTATTTCTGAGTATAATACTGAACCTCAGGGATTAGGAGGTGGGAAACATACATAGTCCAAAGCAAATAATACTTGTGACCACTGAAATCTTCCAGAAATATTAAAAACAACCGAACAACTATTTATTGATGCTCCCAACCATGTCAGGTGCTGAACTAGCCATGGTACAACTGTTTCTCACTTCATCCTCACAACCACCACAGAAGGAAGTACCTATTATTGTCCCAGTGTTACATACGGGCAACTGTGTTTGAGGATATAAGTAATAAGTCCATTTCTTATTAAAAACTTCACTGCTCACTTAATTAAAGGGAAACAAGGCAAAAGATACACATAGTGTACAAAAAATGCTCAGTGACTGTAGCTCCTTGCTCTTGGATGTTTCCAGGGATAAGAATGATGTTAGTGATGACCAATCCATTGTCTTTCCTACTTACATGCTTACTTTTAACAGATATTTGTGAGTTAGATATTTGGATCAGTCTACAGCCACAAAATAGAACTAAGTCCATTGGCTTCCCCAAATCTGTATAATCCTAAAGTTTAACTCTTTGAGCCCTATATTACTGGCTAAAACTGTGGCTAGAGACTCTTCTATTTGGCAAGATTAACAATGAGGGATCTTAAAGATGAGATACGTCTGATATCCGAACCCAACAATCAACGGACTAAAGTCAATCACGGATAAGACAAATTCAGTACTACATGTTCTCACTTACATGTGGAACCTGAAAAAAGTAGAAGTAAAGTAGAATAATGGCCACTAGAGGTTAGGAAAAGGAGAGGAATGGGACATAGGAAGAAAAGAGCGACTGTGTGTTTCAAGAGGGTGGTAAAGGTGGGTTGCAAAACTACGAGCTAAAACAAGTCAATGGAAATTAGAAGAAAAAATGTGACTTAAGTATACAATGATGCTCCACATAAATAATCTGGTGAAAAAATGTTGGTGGCCAGCATCTTGCAGGGAGATACAGCAAAAATGAGCACTTTTCCCCCAAGACTGAGATCTCATCTAGTTGGGAGTTCAGTGAAAGGTGACTTATCCAGTATTCTAATATCATGGGAAAAGCAGTTTCGGGAATTGCAATCTCTGAGTCTCAGTCTTTTCTTCACCACTAACTAAGTATGAGATTGTAAGCCAGTTGATGAATTCCAATGGATCTGTTTCCTCAACGAAGAAACGAGAACAAGTAAAACAGTCTTCATATTTGTTGTATATCGTAGAACTGTGGAAATAGTTTGCAGAAATTTAAAATTACGTCACAAGTGCAAGATGGCATTAGCATTTTACGTAGCTCTTGCCTTGCCCCGAATTTGATCATTTTACATCAACCCAGTGAGCGAAGCTGGTTAACTGTCGGAGTGATTTAAAGGAAAAGAAGATTCTTCAAAGTTTGGAAATTTCCAGCAGTATCAAACACATATCTCTGGAAGTTTCTGCATTTTTTTTGAGGCAGGATCTCACTGCGGAGTCCAGGCCTGCCCTTGAACTTGCGCTCCTCCTGCCTCAGCACGCCGAGGAACTAGGATCACAGGCAAGCACCACCACGCTTGGCAGACTAAGTTGTTTGGGGGTTAAAACGATTCGTTTCAAATGGCCCTACTTGCTGGTAAAATAGGCAGATTGCAAGATCAGTTCATGTCACTATGAAATAGCCTAAAATGCCTTTCTGTGAGAGCAACCAGGGACATCATCAAGCTGCCATGTCAGTGAACAGGACAGAGACTTTCCGTACAAGGGAAGCTCAAGGCATTTTGTGAAAAATTACTTTGGGATCGTACTCAAATTTCAAGGTGCGAAATTATTCTCTTTCGTTTACTACACTTGGGAATACAATTTGTCCCATATATAGATTAGGAAAGCAGCCAAAGGAGGAAATGTGAAGGACACTTTTATGTAGGAAGAAAGAAATTCCATTTCAGTTCACTTTGGAGAAAAGACGATATTTGATACTATTAACAGATTTTACATCTAACTGGAGGGTTTCAACTAAGAGTTATAAGAACCAAAGACAGAAATCAAGGAAATGAATCCTTCAGGGACTTCACATTTGTCTTAAACTATAGTTTCCCCTCCATTCGCTCAATAGATTAAAATGGCTTTGCGATGTGATAATCATCGTTCTGCTTTTTATATTCTGGTTCTTTTCTTAAAATATTTTGTAGGTCCCAATAATAGGTAGAACTAAAGCAAGAAGCATGCAATTCTAAGTGTAAATTCTCCGTGGGCCTATATTTGGGGAAGCATATTCGTTCTTTCAAGTCACTAGTTGTGGGGCTAGAAAATGACTTTCTTACTCACTCAAACTCTGGCTGTAGGTCATCTTACCGAGTTTACTTTTCAGTACAACCAAAGCAGGAGATGTGGAGGGTGTTTGGATTGCGAAACCCAGGAAGGAAACCAGGGCTTCTTAGACATAAAACACGCTAACTCTCTGAAGTCAGGACCATCTTCTGAGGACACGGTGGTGCCTTTCTGCCTGCCACACTGTCACTAACAGCCCCGTTGAAACACATGGCTCTGGCTCAGCTGCCTCCCTCTGCGGACCTCTCTAGTAGGTCTGGTTGTCACTAATCCACTGATTCAACATTTTCAGACTGGCTTTGGCAAAACATGCCAGGAATGCCTCCAGGGTAATTAAAACCACCTTCTGTGTCAATAAACAAAGACTGTGAGATATTTCATGTACTGGGGGGCTGGCTCCGACCCGCTGGCTGAGGGACATTTTTTCTTAGATGGGTTTTGTGTCATTACAGTTGATTTTCACTGACTCATCCAGACCCTTGCCCAGCCCCTCACTGAAAGATGGGCGGAGGTCAGAGACATCATCTTACCTTTCTTGTTTCGCAAGAGACAAGGACCAAAGGGGCTCTGAAAGTAAGGCCAGACCCACTGCTGAGCCCTTCCACCCAGACCTGCAGAAGAGAGACCTTGGGAAGGGGTCTTGCTACAGAATTTGACAGTCCCTGCCTTCCACTATCACTAGTCTTCCAGAGTTCAAACTCACTTTCATTTGAACAGTTATTAACGTGTCTTCAAGTAAAAGGAAGAACTTCGTGAACTTTACTCCCTTGATATCCAGGGACTAACCCTCTGCACACAGTAGACACTCCACAAATTGTTTCACAACGCGAGGAGGGATTGTTTTTAGTATATAAACAATGTAATAAAATGTAAATAATTACTTATTCACAATTGCGATACCTTATAGAAAACATAAATAATAGAAATTACTTAAAATTTCACTAGCTTTGGATAACTACTAGTAATATTTTGGGAGCCATTTTTTCCTTTCCTTTCTCTCTCTCTTTCTCTCTCTCATCTTTCTTTCTTTTTCTTCTTTCGTGTGTGTGTGTGTGTGTGTGTGTGTGTGTGTGTGTGTGTTGCTAGAAATCAAACCTAAGGCCTGATGCCTACTGGGCAAATGCTCTACCACTAAGCTGCATCTCTAGCCCTTCATAGAATCTTTATGTGTACACACAGGAGTTTATGTAAGAGTGACCTTATTACACACACCATTCTAAACATAGATACGGCTCTTTCATTGTCTTTAAAATAGTCTTTTTTTCTTTGCTTATCCCTTTCTTCTTCCTCAAACCAGTATTAGTAAACATTTAATTTTTTTTACTTTATGAAAAAAACAAAGCTGTCATAATCAAATAATAAAATAACAATAGTTATTATACTATGCATCCTTACCTTCAAATTAGTTACTCAGGGTACAAAACATAAACCAAACTTTTATATATTTTTTCCTTTTGATGTCATTAAATACTAATTCATACAATATGAATGAGCTATCAGTAGCTTAATAAATAATTGTTGGATGGTTAAAGAATAGAATGAAAAGCAATACAAAATGAATGGATGAAAGAATAATAATAATACATTATGCTCTGGATGAGCTGGTAGAAATTCCAAGTGACAACAAAAATCACATCTTCTGATATCTCCCCTGTACAGTATCTCTAGACTTTAGTGAAGGTAAGAGAACTTGGCTTCAATATGTTTACAGCAAACTGCACATCTAAATTCGCAAGTAAATAAGTAACTGACTGCTGTCCTAACTAGAGGAGTTACCAGTCTACTGTCAGAGGAAATCAAATTCAAAAACCATTTACTTGGGGGTGCGGCTCAATGGTAGCGTGCTTACCAACCGTGTGCTTACCGACCACGTTCTAGGCAGAGGCTTCAATCCCTAGCATTGCAACAACAACAAACAAACAACAACCACATTTACTAAGCACCTGCAAGAGGACAAGTGCATTGCTGTCTGCAAGCCAAGTAAAGAAGCAGA
The DNA here is from genome assembly GCA_004026905.1 of Hystrix cristata. NCBI lineage: Eukaryota > Metazoa > Chordata > Mammalia > Rodentia > Hystricidae > Hystrix > Hystrix cristata. Next base: position 1,933 of record PVJO010003299.1, on the reverse strand, counting down.
GATAACAACCGCTGCCTTCCACACGCATCTGTCCCTCTGGGGAGTCAGCATGCAGCAGCTGCCTCCTTCCGGCTGGCTGACCTCAGACCTTTGTTTCCACATTTGTGAAATGGGGCAAACCCCGCACTTCCTAGAATTGTGTGATTTAAGAACCTGAGTAATTTAGGAATAAACTTTATGAGAAAATGTGGACTGGAGACAGAGTCTTTAGGCACCACAGAAGGGCAAAAAACACAATAGAGAGAGAAATGGGAATGGCCTGAGCAGTAAGACCCAGCACAGTTGGGCTTTGATGGTTTGAGCATCAGTTGGGACACACTGAGAGGATGAAAGGACAAGCAGAAAACATTAAGGCTCACAAGCACAGAGGAAAATTGTAAACAGACTCATCTCCTTAAAGGGGCAAACAAAAGTGAAATTTTTTTTGCCTTTTCAGCCTGTGCAATGTGTAGATCAACACCATCCACATAAGCGACTCAAAGATGACCTGCTTGTCAAGGAAACGGGAAAAGAAAATGCCTGGCTTGCACAATGAGCTCAAACCCTAGTGTCTAAGACTTATAGGAAAAATTCTGATCAGAAAATTTCCATCTCAAATTGTGCTGAGGAAGCTCAGGGACTGAGTAAGCTTGCTGGCAGCAGAAGTAGCGCAATATGGTAATTCCACCGCTACTGCATTTCTCACAACAGCGCACAGAGTTCAGGTCCTAGCAAGACCTTGGCAAGTCTCTGAGCCTACAAGCGGGCAGGAGGAGGAATCAGGAAGTACCCATCATGAGGGCTGTCAGCTGGAAACACTGAACTATCCCAATCTCTTCTCTCATCCTAGAGTTTTGGGCAGGTCTCTCCCACCTCCATGTCACGTCTTCTGTTTAAAGCTAGTGCTACTACTGAAATTTAGGAAGTGTGTCCACACAGATCTCTCTATCCTAATCAAAACTCTCTCACACCATCCCACCTTGCCTTCAAGGTAGAGGGGGGCAAAAGGTAGATTTTAATGCTGTGCTCCCAAACCTCCACTGAAACTCAGTGATGCTAGAAGATACTTTCATACTTTTAATCCCCTGAAGGGGCAACACACTTACTAATTCCACCGCGACTGCATTTTCCACAACACCACACGGAGCTCAGGTCCAGCTAAGACCTTGGCGAGTTGTTGATCTCCGACCCGACAAGGCTGACCCCCAACTCAACTGTCTGTCCACTCGTCTTTTAAATGTTATGAGCTGAGCGTGTAGGTTCATAAATTGTGTGTCATTTTAAAAAATATTTTATAAAATTTTTAAATGAAAAAAGTTTCAAAATACTTAGGATTCTTACTTCAAGACCTCAAGACATTTTAGTGGGGGGAAAATGCCCCTCAAACCCAAGCCAAATAAACTGGGACTTCACACTGACTCCCAATTGTAATGCCCAAGGACTGCTGAAATGTTGACAGTCAGTATGCTTTGAAAATGGACCAAAATCTGTTCACTAAAAATAGAACCCCAATGGCCATTTGTAAGACTGGTGCTTTTCATTTACATTACATCATGGTGCCACGTTTTGGAGAAAACTAGAGATATTTGGAAGCCTGAAGCCCGTGACAGGCAGTGTCTAACTTTCTCCGCTTTGCCTGGGTTCAAATCACATTCAACTACACAAAGTATTAATAACAACAACAAAAAAGTTAGCACCACTTTCAGAAATGTCACATTTGTACCCCATGAGAGGTTAGCTCATTAAACAACCACACTGCTTGTCATACTGGCTCAATCATTCTTTGAAGTTACCTACTTATCACTTTGAAGAAAATTAACATTTCTGGGTCACCGGGTTCCATCTACTCATCTACAAATGATGCCCTGGAACCATGAAAGTAATTTTATTTAACCTAGGTAGGCAACTGAATCCCAGGGAACAAGCTTCTCGCCCATGTGTTTATTGGCAGAGG
>PVJO010003298.1:89659-125965 GCA_004026905.1 Hystrix cristata | reverse complement strand
TTGAAAAGATAAAATGTAATTCATTGTCACTCTCACTTGCATAGTATTTCTTTCCCTTGATGAAAATACTTGTGTAATACGCTTGTAAAAACACACATTTGGTATATATATATATTTACATGCACGTTGTGATCAAAAAGCTTTTGCCCAATAATTTGAAAATCATCACTCTAATAAATCCAAATCTTCTAGGGGCAGACAAAGTCATGGAAACAAAGACAACACCAGTCAAGACTTGTGAATGAAGCGACCACATGAGCTCTGATTTAATCGCAGGCCGAGAATGTTTTTTGTTTTGTTTCCTCCTGTGACCCTTAAGCCAAAGCTGAAAGCAACACAGAAAGAGGAGGAGAGAAAAATGTTTTGTGCCATTGGAAGCATGATTGAAAGGGTGACAGTTTTTGGTTCCTGAAACAAATATTCATCACATGCCTACTCTAGGCCAGACTGTGCTGTAATACTGTCACAAGGGACGCCAGACACGCTCTCCAAGTCCTTACGGTCTAAAAGGAATAAAGGTTTGCTTTCACTGGTATCCAAATGTAATCATAGTATGTCTACTGTTAACGTATGCGCAAGAAACTGTAAAAGGAAGAGACGAACAAAAAACATTTCAGTGTTATTGCCACTATTTTGTTATGACATTTTCTTTTCTTTCTTATTTTTTCATTAAATAAAAAATTTTTCACTTCCTGTCTCAACAACTGAATGATTGAGTGAGTCTTTGGAAGAGAGTGACAAAGGGGAAAAGATGTCTAGTGTCTGTTAATGATGCTCAGCCAAGATACTGCAGGGTTTTTCTCCAGACTCCTTAGGAGACTCCTAAGGTTTTTTTTTTTCCCCTTAGGAAAAAAAATGTTCCTTGCAAGAATTTGCTCAACTGCTTCATCATAACATAATTAATTTAAAAAGACATAAAATTCTGAAAATGTCTTTAGTTATAATACATTTCTACATTTCCCAGCTATTTCATAATTGTGATCTTCACAATCATGCTATCTTTTTAAGGCTGAATAATATTATATAATATCCATATTCTGTTTATCCATTCACCTGTCAATGGATACTTAAGTGCTTCTACCTTTTAACTACTGGGAATATTCTGCTGTGAAGACAGATGTATACAAATATCCATTCAAATCCCACTTTCAATTCTTTCGGGTGGTACCTAGGAGTGGAATTGCTGGATGATATGGTGATTCCATTTTTAATTTTTTAACCCTGCACAATAACATGCAGGGTGCATGTATTTATCCTTATTTTTTAGATAAATAAACTAAAATTTGAAGAGATTAGCCAAATTTAAGAAAAGACACTTTCAACACCAGGAATATAGAAACAATATAGAATAATAATAATAGCCCTTTCAAGGCACATTTTTTGAAGTTTAGGTTGACAAAAGATCTTTTTTAAAAATTCCGACCAATTTGTATTTTGTTTTTTCCATTCAGCAGCTAGCTGCTGTTTCCCTGCCACAATTATGTCAGCCAAATCTTGCTGCAGCCTGAATTTCGAATGACCCGTGAAGCTAATAGAGCAACAACCAGTTTAGCTTTGCGGTGAGACTACTTGGGCACTACCAGGACAAAACACACATCAACCTGGGTGCCATCTGACTTTCCCTGCCAGTCAAGTAAATTAAGACCAAGATGTTTGCCATGGAGGGAAAAAAAATGTGTGAGTTTTCGCTTCATGGAGAGAGCTAGTTCTACAAGACACTGCAGGTGCTACGTCAGGTCTCCATTTGACTAGGCCGGTGTACGTGGTCACCAAATTGTACAGCACAATGTATTCAACACAGTGAGTAGCTCCAATGAGTTAAAGTAATGAAAATGGTCCATCCTTCTCTGCCTTTTCTTGGCTTTGCTCTCTGACGTCCTAGAATAAAGCAACCCACTTGTCTCCCAAGGAAGGACACCCAGATGCATTACACATGTCACATGCAGAAACAGAATGAACACAGGTATTCACAGTGTGCAGGACAGAAAGAACAGCAGACTTACAGCCAAATCCTGCGCTCCAGTCCTCCCTCCACCACTTGCTGTGTGACCTTCATCAGATCGTCTCTCAGCCTTGGTTTCCCTATGGGGGAAAATAAAATGTGTATAATAATAACATCCTGCTATCTCTTGGGCATAACAAAAGTGAAAGCACTTTGCAAACTAGGCAAAGAAGTGTACATATGTATCATTTTAAGGTGTTATTATTATTTTCATGACCGCAGGGGATTTTCGTATTTTATTTCAAATGTAGGTTTTTAAATGCCTGAGAAAATGGGGTGGTCACAGAACCATGACTTTAAACAAACTTTATTTGGGCGCATGACTGACTGGCAATTGTGTGCAATCATTTTAGCTGTCACAGGCCCAGAGAAATGTGGGAGAGCTCTTCCATGAAATGTTTATATTTCATAAACAAAATGATGTGCTTAACAGTCAGAGCGATGGGAGGGTTCCGGCTAATGCATTTTCCAATGTGTGAGGCAGATTATTAATGCGCTCCAGTAGCTGTTAATTTCAGTTTGCCGGAATGATTTATGGGGAGGTAAAGGAGAGAGACATAATCTAATTGAGATCAGAATCACTGTTCTAGCAGCAAAGCACCAGCACAGACCCTGGGCACGGCAGAATGATTAATATCTAATAAGCAAATAATCCGTTAAATTATTATAAACATTACTTTTGACAACTCTTTTGTTGGCAAATGAAAGGGGGGAAAAAAGAAACAAAAGATGTAAAAATTTCCACTTTCTCTAATGAGAGTATAAAGGTAGATTTTTGTCAGAGCAAGGCTGATGGATGCCCCAAAGGGTTAGAGTGTTATGATCAATTTTAAGTACACTGGGGAGGCATTTTTAGCATACTATGAATGACAACTGCATGCCCAGGAGAAGATCACTGTTGAGACACAAAACTGGATAACACTAGTTCTCCAAGGGCAGCTGCACTCCCCAACCTGGGCTCCCCCTCTAGTAAGTAGACTGCCTGAGTCTGATACTCATCGTGTGCTCAGACCACAGCAGTGAGGTAGACAGCCCCTCTCCCGCCAGCTGCTTTGAGTTTCCTCTTCCTGTTTTTTTATTGTTCCGTGTTTTAATGTTGTACAAATTCACAGGCCGTTGTTACCATTTTGTCCATTTTTCGGTGGCAATAAGTCCATTCACATTCTTGTACCACCCTCGCCATCTCCAGAACTTTTCCTTTCTCCCTGAATAAAACAGTACCATTCAGTCATTCTCCATTCCCAGCTCCCAACTCCTGGTAACCGCCATTCTGTTTCTATCCCTATGAATTTGACTCCTCTAGGTAGCTAATACAAGTGGACTCATAGTGTCTTTTTGTGACCGACTTATTTCATTTAGCAGAATCTTCGAGGTTCATCCATGTTACAGAGGTGTCAGGGTATGCTTTCTTTTTAAGACTGACTAATATTATAGCATATCTGTATTTTGTCTAACCATTCACCTGCCAGTGGATGATTAAGTGGGTTCCAGCTTTTGGGTACTGTGAATCATCTGCTGTGAAGATGGATGTATACATATATCTATTTAAATTCCACTTTCAGTTCTTTGGGGTGTTAACCAGGGTGGAATTGCTGGGTAGTATGGTAATTCCATTTTAACTTTTTAAAACACTGCCAACACTGTCGGACATTTGTCCCTGGGGCCACACCATCTCACATTCCCACCAGCAGCACACGGGGGTTCCCATTTCTATACAGACACTGTTATGTTCTGTTTTTTATCTGGCTGTGTTGCCTCCAAAGGACCAAATGAAAGTTACATTAGCCTTGTGTCTGCTCAGGGACTCTTATCTTGTCTGCAGATTCAAACTTGCATTTGGCATCTACATTATGAAGAGCCTGGACCCAGGTGGATATGTGCTTACTAGCTAAGAGGAAAAAATGTACTGGAATGAGTGAAGGATGACAAGAGGCCACGAGACGGCTCTGAAGGGTGCATGTGAGCGAGGCATTCACCTGAAGCCTCTTTCACTGAGACCCAGAAATCCCAAAGCTATTACGCAAGCAGATCATGTGCACCCCTCAAGCCTGACTCCAGCTTCCTCCACTTCTTTAACAACTTTCCTTAGAGCTCCCATCGCTAAGACTGAATGTGACTGTTTGAAACAGGACACCATTGCCCCTCAATATCCTTACTGCTCCCCTTGCTGCTGCTGCTGTTATTACTAGAATGTGTTCCAAGAATGTGTTCCTGTGCTGAACAAAAAGATCACAATTTGAAGTCAATAGTCTACTGTTTTAGTTACTTCCTCACATTGCTGAGACACAATAACAAACATTCAAAATTAAAGGAGGAAATTTTACTTTGGCTCACAGCTTATAGAGGTTTCGGTCTGTAGTCAGCTGGCTTCAAACCAGGGTGGCATGGCAGAGAAGCATCACAGAGGAGAAACAGTCCATGGCAGAGCTGTCGGAGGCAGTAAGCAGCAGCAACAGCAAGCCTCTCTTTCCCTTTTATCCCATCCAGGCTACAAGACTTTTAGGTGGTGCCACCCACACCCAGGGTGGGGCTTCCCATTATCCACACCTAGAACTATGCTGAACCAATCAGTGGATTAATCCAGGGCCAATACCCTCAAACCCAGTATCACACGCCCATGATCTAGCCCACCTATGAGCACATGAGGCTTTGGGGGAATATCTAGATACAGCCTGTAACATCTACCATGGTGCAGTGATTAATTCCTCACTACATGAGAATAAAATGTCTGAAGTCTAATAGAAGTGATGTAGTCACCCAAGACTCAGATGGCTCTCACTTCTTCCCCTGATACTATTTTTAGCATTCTCTGGGGCATGGACAAAGTCATAACCCAAGAGAATTAAGACATGAATTATGTTAAGATCTAATCTGAAGGCTGTAGCCTACTGTGAGATTTTAAAACACGGTGTTTTTAACATTACGCAGCTAATGTTAGCAATCTAAGAAGTTACTGGCTCAAGCTAAGTATGAATAGAAACAGCATAATGGAAGATCAGCAAAGAATGGGCAAATAAGTATTTGGGACTTGCTCGTATACATTCTATTAATCCTTTCCCTGTTATCATAAAGTCATAATAAAGCATCCAGATAGGAAATACTGCCACAGGAGTATAAGGAATTTTTTTTTACCATCAATTTCATTTGGCTTCAATGAGTTTATTAACTCTTAGATTTGCAATACCAGAACCTCCAGGCATTCCGGCAATCTTACTTTGATGTGCCCACTGAGAATAATCTCAGAATACTTCGATAGTAGATTTCAACTTCTTTTCCTGGAATTCATCATGTAAGCTGCACGTCACCCAAGAATGACAGAAGAGGGTGTCTTCTTTGCACTCAAATTTCACCTTAGACGAACAAAAATGGTTCTAGAGTATTTCACTTTCCAATGCTCCCTACTCATCCAGAGTTGCTATTTATCATTTCTCTCTCCTCCCCCTTTTTCTCCACCTTCAAATAAATCACCTTCTCTTAGTTTAAAAAAATATAATTCTACATTCTTCCCAGGAGTTTGACCATAAGAAATTTGTTAGAATCTTCTAGATGTGCACTTACAAAGCCAGGAAAATGATAACCAAACTTTTAGACAATCCTCACACTCCTATTTAGAAGGTTTAGGTCACAAGGCTCAGATCTGGAGGAGTCGAGGGAGACAATCCTGTCTCACAAGGACTGTCCTAAAGGACTGAAGTTGGAAATAATGTCTGGACATTCCTAGTCCTACCCCTAACATTATACCTCTCGGTTCCTGAAAAAAACTATGGACTGGATGACAGAAATTCTAAGGGCATCTTTGCAAAAGTTTAGGAGAACCTCACATCAGGTAGGTGTCCTGCGGGGTCTCTAAAGGATGGTGCAGGGGGGTGGGGATTTAGCTCAGTGGTAGGGCACTTGCCTAGCAAGCACAACACCCTGAGTTCAACCTCCAGCATCCTCCCCCAAAAAAAGAATACTATAAATTCCAAGGCCTGAAAACACCTCAAAATCATCCTGCAGATGTAAGTAGTAGTGCTCAGAGTGGTCACAAAGATCATTAGTGGCAAAACTCAAGACTAGAAACCAGATCTCCTGAGTCTTCTCCCTCATGTCATTCCACTCCACTGACTGCTTCCTCACAACTCTGGCTAAGTGTCTCTTACCATTTCTTTTAGCGGCCCATCCAACAAATCTCACCGATGAAATGGAACATATTTTAAGACATTCATTCATTCAGTAAGCATTTATTACATGCCACACACTTTGTTAAGCATTAGAGACAACACCACGAGTCAGACAGGGGACTTCCTGTCCCTATGAGTTTACATTCCAAAAGGGGAGCAAGGACATCTACAAAAAAATAAACTCTGCTTACAAACCATGATAAGTGCTGTGAAGAACATAGTGATGAGGCACTCACTAGAAAAGGCCAATTCACACTGGGCAGTCAGAGAAAATCTCTACAACTAGCTGTCGTTTTTGCTGAAAGAGAAATATAAAGATGAGCACACAGCCCGTGAGCCAGGGAAGATGAACTCTGCAGGCTGAGAGAGCAGCACACAAGAGTGTTGGTGGGCCAGAGCCCAGAGAGGAGGCCAGTGTGGCTGAAAGGCAGCAAGAACGGCAGAAGAGGTACAACAGGAAGATAGGGAGGGACTTCGGAAAGCAGCCTTGAGGATGCTTTACATGGGGTTTGGTTTTATTTGGAGAGTGATGAAAAAAAATCACTGAAGGTTTTAAGTAGGAGGAGAACATGATCTGCTGATGTTTTTAAGGGATCATTCCCAAGAGCAGCTATGCAGGGAACAGATTGTAAGAGAATAAATGTAGAATACGGAAGATAAAAAGGAAAGCTCCAGCAGTGTCCAGGTGAAAAACAATGGAAGTTTGGACTGGGGTGGCAGCAGCAGAGTAGAAATAAGTCTATGGAATCTGGGCGCGTTTTGGAAGGAGAGCTGATTGGAGTTGGTGATGCATGATACAAGGAGTGTGTGGGAAGGCAGAGCCCACAGGGCTGCCTGCTGGGGACAGGCGTGCTGCTGTCTGGCAAGGGCATACCTACCCAGAAATTGGAAATATCTATGACATCTCCAAAATAACCAACTAAAAAGGTTCATCCGTCTCTCCATGTGCTAAGCATGATCCTCCATCAATACTAAAAGGAATGAAGGAGCGTGTCCCCGCATTAATTACGAAGTATTGATTACAGTCAGCTTTACTTTGGTGATTACACACCCCTGCACTCCAGAATGCTCCACTTGCCTGCAAAATAGCGAAGGGTTCACTCACTAAGACCTTCGAGGAGCCTACAGTCTTGTACAGAAGAGCTAGGAGGAGAAATGAAAGGCTTCAGGAGAGAGCAGGCACTTTTGAACATTATAACATAACACACTAACCATCTTTTAACACTTTGCACGAAACCTCTGTACTCGTTTCACACACAAAACTGACAACTTGCTCTTTCTTCCACATAATCCAGCTGTAGCTAACCTCCAAAAGGTTTTCCATGGTTCTTCTGAGAATAACACACACTTGAACACATGCATTTGTTAAAAAAAAAATGCAAAACTCACTTTCAAGAAAAATTGGAAAGAAATAAAAACTACTGAATTTATCATTTAAATAAAAAGAGAAAAAATGTTGACAAGGAAGATTTTTATGCAATTACTGGAGTACCAACAAAACTAGAGAAAACAGGAAGAAAAGTAAAGCTCTCTTCTTTGTTCAAGCTAGCTGCATGATCTGTTACTAGGTATCAGCTCCTTCCACAGTTTTCAGTAAAGGAGGAATAGAAAGTCTATCTAACCCCTATACCTTGCCTTCTACTTCTGGGGAGTATCCCAGCTTCTGAAATCAGTTTATATGCCAGAATACCAACTTCTGACTCTCACTAGGAAGCTGAATAACCTGCCTTTTCCCTTGGGATACACAAGTATGTCTAAATTACTACAAATAAGACTCTGAAGAGGGAAACAGCCTAGATTTCACCACAGAAGTGACATAATCATCCACAGATGGACTGAAGGATGAGTAGCCAAACTCCAGCTTCCGATTCCAATACCTCTGCATAAGTGTTCTGCATCACTGCTTATCCAAAGAGCAAGCAGTAAACTTTGGAAATACAAATGGCAGCCCTAGTTTCAAACTAATGATAGATACTCACCATTTAAACAACGGTTAAGGAATCGCTCCAGAAGGAACTGCTGGGACTATGACTGGGAAGTCATAAGACCGCAGAAGCTGTACCAATAAAATATAATGAGGATGAGACTCCTGTTCTCCAAACTCTCAATAGTTTGTTCCATCGTCTATATTCCCAAAGCCTACATTTTGTGTTATATAAAATCTTTCTTGCAGAAATATAAAGGTGTAACTTCCCTAAACCTTTCCTATTTTCCATGCAGTCCACTTTCCAAAAGCCATTTAGGTTGATTTCTTTCCACTAAATTCATTCATGCATCACTTGACAACTAGACCCTGAAGATAGAGTGAAAAACAAAAGAAATAGAGTCCTGCACTCCTAGAATGTGCTGTCCAGATGGAGTCAATGATTAAAATGTCTGAATTAGTGTCATAAAAATACTAGAAGAAAATGTGAACAAATTTTTGATAATGTCAGCATTAGGAGAGTTTTTTATATATATTTCATGAGAGCTAAAAATAAAAGAATGCTATATTCATCTTAAAAATAATAAAAGACATCTTAAAAATAATAATAAAAGATTTAAGAAAATATACTGTGAACAACGATACAGATTTAAGAAAATAGATTTTGATGTACTGTGAACAACAGTTATCTCTGTGAAAATTTTACAGAGGTTGTTTGCTCTTGTTTTTTTCCACCAAGAAAAACTTATTTATTTTTTTAATTTTATTTTAATGGTACATTTTAGATGTACATAGTGATAACATTCATCATAAGGGATTTGTACCTGTACATGACATATCTTGTTGCTTCTTTTCTTCCCATTCCCCTCCCCTCACCCCTCCTCCCTCCCTATCTACGAAAGCTTTGTTTCCATTTTTTCCTTCCATTTCTTATTTCTCAACAGAGGTTGTTTACTCTTTAAACACTTTTAAAACATCTTACTTACCTGTAGCATGCACTTTTTACATTTGCAACTAGATAAATAATAAAAGAGAAAACCCCAAGGTTTAACAGTTATTAGTTTATCAGTTATTTATTTTCAAGATATACTACTATCTTTTTAAAGTCCTGATGTCACATTGCCAAGGCCAACTACACTGTTTGACACCTATGTGATTGAACATCACTGCTCAATCAAATGCAGAGGACATTTGTCATTTGCATCTAAGGCAAGGAAAAATGGCTAAGGACTGAGAATTTAGCTCAGTGGTTACAGTGCTTGCCTAGCAAGCGCAAGGCCCTGAGTTCAATCCCCAGCACCAAAAAAAAAAAAAAAAAGAAAAGAAAAGAAAAGAAAAGAAAAAATGGCTAAGATGGAATTACCAGAATAACAGTTATCTCCCACTATAATCAGCTAACAAAAGGACAATCTAAATATGTAAATATACACTACTAATTAGAACCCTGGACCAGAACCTCTGGCCTCCAACTACAATACACTAGACTCACCCAGGCAGAAGACGTCAGGGTTTATTCTACTGCTTTCAGTTAAAACCCAGACTAAAAGAAGAACAAAGGATCACCTTCGTGCTCAATTTTACCCATATCACATATCTGTTTCTTGGTTGTCCACAGGTAACATTTGAAAATATAGGTAAGCAAAAAGGTATCGTTCCTTCCCAATGCCAGCTGTGAGAAGTGCCTAAACTTTTTCTCAATAGTCTCCTTCCTCTAAAGAAGGGGAAAAGCAGAAAGGCAACAGGGGAAAGGGAAAATATGGAAAATGATGAATGAACCTGCTGTAAATAGGGAGGGAGGGAGCAGAGGGGAGGGGCGGGGGAGAGGGGGGAGAACCAAGATGCATCGTGTATAGGTACAGAATAAATGTAATGAATGTGACCATTGTATGTAGAATGTACCAATACATGTTCTTGGTTTAAAATAAAATAAAATTTAAAAAAAAATATTCTCCTTCCTCTGAGCCCCAGCCTGACCTAGTTTAGTTTGGCAAAAGTGAAACATTCTGCAAGTGGAAGATGCCTAGAAGCTCTAACTCAACCCACACAGCCTCCTGGGTCTTCACAGAAGAGAGCTCAGAGGATGCTCCAAGGAGAATATACACCTGCAAACTACTCTAAGATACTTCTGCTCTTCTTACTAAAAGTTACACTCATAGTATATATACCAATTTCATATTTCTTTTGACGCGTGTGTTTGTGTGTGTGTGTGTGTGTGTGCACGCATGCACGTGCGCATGTGTAAATGTTGGGAATATGAAGCTCCTTCTAGTGGTTGGAGTTTATGTCCATCAGGTTCAAAAGTTACATCCAAATGTTTTCACTGATTTGCACTTTTTAATTCAGAAATATTTGAAAGTCAATGACAGTAAGGCATGAAGAACATGATATTAAAAAAGAAAATGAGAGGGTTGGGGAGGCAGCTTAGTGGTATAGCATTTGCCAGTATGTAAGGTCCTATGTTTGATCCCCAGAATCACAGAGAGAGAGAGAGAGAGATACAAGAACTGCTGAAGGAGATAATAGTTGGTCTGTATAAGAACTGGGAATATAAAATCAGTGAGGCCAGTGAAAACTGTGTAAAAGAACATTAGTTAGTCAATTCTTATTCTGATGAAGTTTTACCTAAACCCACAAAGCTAAGAACAATAGTCAATAAGTACCCCAAAAATTAAAAAAGAAGAAACAATCACTTCAAGACCAGCCTTACTAAAGGCTGTTTCGGCCCTATCATCCCATTCGCCTGGGATGACTACTTTCACTGCCTGAGAGAAGTTTACAAGACTGCAAAACTTTGGAGCTCAGTGCTTGCAGAGGACCAAAGGAAAACCCAGGGAGGAACTTCTAAGGACAAATCAGTCTGTCCCACAGAGGAATTACGGGCTTAGAGATTGTATCTGCTTCTTGCCTGGAAGGTAGAAGTTGTCTACACTTTCCAGCTACATCCAGGAAGGATGGAGAGCTGCAAATGGACAAACTGCATCCCTAGGGTTTTGCACGGCAAGGATGATTAATTTCCCATGAGCCAAGGAGATACCAGGAAAGGTACTTGGTTCAGCTATGCAAATCCCAGAAGTCAGAGGTTGTAGGAGTTGAATTGTGAGCAGGAGTTAAAGGGAAAGTTACAAGAAAGAGACATGAAAGTGCATGATTCCCATCAGCGAAACTAGGCAGACGCCCACGGAAAGGTTCCAACACCACACAAACGCACTCCTTGAAAGAAGTAGCACACAGGTGCCTGGGACTCAAAGAGTATGTAGCAGAGTAATACTGCCAGACCCTTATCCACACTTTAGTTCCATTCTCCTTCTCCTTTCCACCCCACACAACCCCAGAAGCAGCAGCAAACGCCTCCCGCTGATTAGAGATGGAGGAGTAAGAGGGCAGGCAGGAAGAGTGAAATCGTGGGCCCACGACCCTTGCCCACTCAGGGTCCTGGCACATCACAACTGACTAGAGGAAGCAGACAACACTGGGTTAGAAGCGAGGTGGAAGCTCTAGTGTCTACCAGACTGAACATGTTAACAACCGAAAAATCTCCTGATCAATAACAATAGGTGTTGCTACGCTTGAAGTTATTTACCAAAGCAAACAAAAAGCCATGGAATCTACCCAAGATACGAAGGGGCACGGAGGGAAAGGCTGGTAATGCACAGTAGCTACAGGAGAACAAAGCTCAGCGAATCCATTACTGGGGCACGCACTTTACTGGCCATAATAGAAACCATGAGATGGACATGAGCTATGGATCCAGCCTTCGGGAATCTTAATCTTTACAAAAGGAGACACACTCATGAATAACTCCAGTACAACAAAGAAAATGTGTGTGATATAAGAAAGGTAAAGATTGTCATTCCATTAACAATTCTTTTTCTCTCCAAATAAATTTGATTACAGCCTTCATCTCTTCTCACCAAAACCCCAAAGGACAAATCCTATCATAAGCTGAGAAAAAGAATTGAGGTGAAACACAAACCAAATAATTATTTATTTATGTGTAATAAAAGATGCTGGCGGAAGAGTTTAAAACATTAGGCAAAATGAATTTTACAATTTTAACTATGTTTTATTTAGACATATAAATTCTACCCCTTGCCACAACAGAAGTTGCATTGTTTGTAAGACAGAAATAAACGCTATAGCTATCTGAAGGTACGGAAGCAAAATCTTGCCATTTGCAAATAACAGTACTGGGACCATTTCCAACACCTCAGAAAATTGACTCAAAAAGATACATCCGTATGAGTCCAGTCAAGTAGCTGAATATAAACACACACACAGACGCAGACACACAGACACACAGACACACGTACACACACACATGAGCACCAGTATAATCATACTAGCAACAAATAGCTGGAAAACAAATGAAAAAAAGATACTTAAAGAATAAAATATCTAGGAATCACACTACTACAATATATTAAGCCTCCATTTCTAATTACATGTTTTTATTGAGACGATATGGAGAAAGTATCAAGCTATTTTACTGGTGGCAATTCAGCATGCCATTTAATCTGGAACTAACGGACTTTATCAGGACAAGATGTGTGACATATGCTAAGTCATGATCCAATCAATGGGGATGCATAAAACATGTTCCTTTAGACACAGAGGTAGCTGCTGTTTGGAGTCCTGCTACAGTGCATGGCTGCCTAACACAGGAATCCTGAGGAACACCACAGAGAATTTGTAACTGTATGCACTGCATTGTCAAACATATTTCTGACAAGCGAGAACTTCAACCTTGCTTAGGCACTGTTGAGAACTGGGATTTCTGTATGTCTGGTGATAGGGAGACTTCCCACAGACTGGCTTAGCATTCTGTGCATTTCCATCCTTCTTCCTTCACTGCCCAAGTATTTCCAGAGGCAGAGGCTACAATCCCTGCCCTTGCACTTTCCTACCATGAAGTACCTCACCGCAATGCCTGGAACACTTTCTTACACTGGGACTGCTGGGGATAGCTTCACTGCTCTGCACACGGAAGCTGCTCTGAACCTCAGTGTACATCCCACCAAACTCAGACTAAATGATTCCCTGGGCTGGGCGTGGTGGGGCACGCCTGTAATCTCAGCATTTGGGAGGCTGAGACAGGAGGATTGCCGAGAGCTCGAGACAAGCCTGGGCTACATGGTGAGTTCAAGGCGGTTCCTCCTCAGCTCAAGACCAAATTATCCAGTCCCCACAGAACCTTGTAATTTAGACACAGCATGCCTCGGCTCTAACTTATCACTTGACTCCTTCACATTTGCACTTCTAAATAGTGTCAGTCAATGAATGGTACCACTGTCCATTCCTTTGCTCAAACCAGGAAGCCAGATGCCATCACTGGTGTCCCATCAAGTAGTGAGCTGGGGCCAATCTCTACAAGCTTGCGAAAGGCAGAAAGGTTGCTTCTTTCCCAACTCCTCATCCCCTGAATTCATATTAGTGGCTTGAAGTGGGCCAGAATGGAAGTATTTACACCATGTAAACTGGTAAATGACACAGACCAGGGCTTCTTCCCCCTCGACAGCCACGTATTAAACACCTACCTGTACAACATTCCCATCTTCCTCGATATTCATGCCAGTCATTCACTAGGCAATTGTGTTGTTTCCACTATTTCAAAATATTTCCAGGATGCATCCGCTTCCCTGTAACTCCACTGCCACTGCCCACACTCAGGCATCGCTATCGCAGTTCTGGGCGGCCAGTCTCCCACCTGCCAGCACCGTGTGCCTTCTAGTCCGGGTTCCACACCACAATAAGAGCGACATCTAAAACACAGGACTAAATGCATTACTTCTCTGTTTAAAGTTCCCAAGTGGTTATTTATGCCATGAAATAAGGTCCAAATCCCTTAGTAAGGTGACCAAGCAGCTTCATTTATTTACTTATTCAGCCGTTCGAAAAATATTTATCAGGGTACTACGTGCCAGTGTTACCGTTTAGACCTACAGTGTCCCCACAAACCTCAAGTGTTTGGAAGATGACTGAATCGTGGGGGTACTGTACTCATGAGATTAGCCCATGAATGAATTCATAGCTGACTTGTTGTTAGGAGGTAGGCCTGGTTAGAGGCAGGCACTGGGGGCATGACCTGGAAAGTATATTTTTGTCCCCAGCTCCTCCCTCCTCTCTCTGCTTCCTGGCCGCCGTGGGTTGAGCACCTTTTCCTCCAGCAGGCCCCTCTGCCATGCTGTTCCTGCCTTGGAGCCAGCTGACCATGGACCAAAATAGTGAACCATGATAAACCTCTGCTCCTTTAAATTGTGGGTGTTGGGTACAGGATTTTGTTCCAGTGACAAGAAAGTGACTAAGACAGCCAGGTATTCTTCCAGATGTAAGGATACAGCAGAGAAGACAGGTGAAGTCTAAGTTCTTTGGGTACTAATATTCCAGTGAGGCAATCAAATGCATGAAGGAAGAAAACAGGGGCTGAGGTGCAACTCAGAGGCAGAGCATGTGCGTAGCAGGCAGGGGGCCTGGGGCTCAATCCTCTGCACCACGAAGAAGGAGAAAGGAGAGCAGGAGGAAAGGGGAGAGGAAGAATGAGGCTGGGAACAAGGTTTATGCATATTTCAGATACATATTTTCTACACCATCAAAATCAAATCAATGAGGTAAATCAGAAAGAGGAGAAGATGCTGTGAGTGGACCTCCCTAGAAAGGAGATCTTCAGCAGCTGTCACACGATAAGCGTGCAGCAGTGCAGGGGAGGTCCGGGAAAGGAACAGCATGAAGACCCCAGCAGGCATTCAGACCTGGAGCGGGCCTGACTTCCTGATCCGCGCTGTACCCAATCCCCAGCTTTCCTCACGCCTGGTCACCACCTCCTCCTGTTCTGCCCATCTCTAAGCGAAGCTGGTGCGTGTCTTGTGGGTTCTGGCCTGGCATGAACTTCTAACACTCGTCAGCCTGCGGTTACAGCCTTACTCATCCGCTCACTGTGTTATCCTAGCACAGTGCTTGCCTCCTCATAACGTGCCTAGCAGCCGCCTGTCGAATGAATGGATGAAATCCAAAGATCCTTTTTAATAGGAGCCATAGATCTCCTTCTTGATACAGAAGACATCTGTACTTCCGGTGGGAAAATACCTTTATTCCAATTCGGCAAAAAGATAATGCAGCTCATTACAAGAATTAACTTTTATATCTTGGGAACTTCATTTATCTTCCTTAAAAGTCTCTGAGGAGGATTCAGAGAAAGAGACTTTCAGAAGAATGTTGATCTTAGAATCCAAGATCTCTCTGTAGAAGCAATTTATTTATGGGAAACATCGCACCTCTGAATCCAGGCAGCTCCTCTCAGAGTCATTCCGGCCTCTTCTGCACTCATCTGATCACATCAGCCACAAGGAAGTCACATGATCAAGGCTGAGGTCAGGACAGGGAAGTGCGCTTGGTCTATACCCTGAGAGCTCCGAAGTCATCTGGCAGAGAGTGAGTGTGTGCAGAGAGGAGAGACTAGGACAATGCAATCTACCCTAAGTGTACAAATTTTGAAAATTCCATCACATCTGAAGTGGCCTGCAAGATTCCAATAGAAAATGAGTTTAACCCCATGAAAATCTCTAGCATAGTTCATTGCCAAACATTCACAGGGCAAGAAATGTATTAAACCAGAAGACACGAAAGTTAGAAGTCACTAATTAGGAATTCTTAGCTACTAACAAAGGAAAATCAGAAGAATAAAATGTTACAAACTGCAGAAACCTGTGCTTGGTAATTTTGTATGTTTTAAATAATAAGCATGGACCCTGCTAATCTGGTCTTGCTAACTGAAGGAAACTATCTTATGTAACTATTTCCTAACATCAAAGACATTCTCTAGTATAATCACTGGTCACAATCCTGAAAGAGACACTGGCACAATATTACTATGTAATCTGCAGAAACTACATATTTTTCACCAATTATTCCAAAGATCCTCTTTCTAGGAAGAAAAATTTTGGTCCAGTATCAAACATTGCATTTCGTTGTCATGGCTCTTTAATCTCATTTAATCTGAAGCAGCTCCTCAGTTTCTATTTTTCTTTCTTTACTTTGACCATTCTTAGAGAATTGGAAAATTATTTGGAGAGGACCCCCGAACTGGCCTTGTCTGGTGTCTCCTCACAGCCGGATTAAGGTCATGCTTTCTTGGTGCCGGAAGAAGCATATGATGGGGGCTGGGGATTTAGCTCAAGTGACAGAGCGCTTGCCTAGCAGGTGCAAGGCCCTGAGTTCCATCCCCAGCACCCCCTTCCAAATGATGCCTATGACAATGGTCTGCACCCATCAGTGTAATACTAACTTTCATCACTTAGCCTCTCCATTGTAAAGTTGCAATTTTTCCTGTGTAATTAATAGGTATTTGTAGGAAGATACTCTAGAATTGTGGAAATATCTTGCTCATCATAATGTCTGCTGATTAATTTCAACCTTTATTGATGATTCTTACAGTAATCGGTGATGTTTGCTGAAAGGTGATTTCTAACTTAGCTTTTTACCCTAATGAAGAATTTTTCCTTTCTCCCCCTTTATTTACATCAGTGTAAGCTCGTGAATTCCTGTTATATTCAGTGGGTTAAAGGCCATTATGACCCCTTCGATGCTCAAATTGTGCAAGTAAAACCCATATCGTACTCTTACATAACAATGGGGCCGAACAATTGAGTCATGAATGAGCCCTCATTAAATGTTCTATGGAATCCTAGCTTTGAAAAAACCTAGTGTGGAACTGTGTGTCTGGTGTTTTTTGTTGTGTTTTTAATCATGAAACGTCATGTAAATTTACTAAGAATTCACTGTGTGCTTGGCATATTACTAAGCACTTCACATGCATTGCATCACTTAATCTTAAATTCTGAAAAACCTTGGAAGACAGATGTTGTTGTCATGGTAATCATTTTATAACTGAGGAAACTAAGCCTTGGAGGTCAGTTTAGGGAGCGGTGGTGAACCTATGGCAACCGACGGTATCAGTGAAAACTCTGTTGTTGTGCTTTTATTTTCATGTCTGAGTTGTTTTTTCTAAACTAAAACCTCAGTATTCAGGTTTAATAGCAGTGTTGGTGCTTTGTGATAAATAAGACTTTGGGTTGCAGTTTGGGCACTCATCTCTAAAAGGTTTACCATCCCTGGATTAGGGGTTCAAAAATATCCAAAAGACAGTAAAACTGAGGTTAGAATTCAGGTCCTCTAACTCCAGAGACTGTGCCCACTACGCTCTGTTTAGATCTGCAGATCTGTGAAAGGTAGAGTGAGACAGTAGCTGGTACACTCCAGCCCCTGCTTCCTCCGACCGGTAAAGCTGCACCCAGATCAGCCTAGCAAAGAACAGACGAGCAGGTGTGGAAGTGAGCCTGCCCAGACCGCCGTTCACATCTTGCCATTGTGAATTCTGCTCCCTCACCCTCCGTGAGCTTCAGTTTCCTGCCACCCAGATCAAGGGCAGTAAGCAGGACGTAGCACTGAATGCTCTGAGGAACTCAGAGGAGTCACACAGGTGGACTTGGCACAGTGACATGGAACAGAATGGGTACACAATTTAAAAAAAAATAAACGCCAACATGGCCACAGAAAAATATCTATGCAGGTGATTTTTTGTTGTTGTTGTTACTGGACAATGAAGCCAGAGCATTCAAACAGAGCCACATCCCCAGCCCTTTGTTTTTATTTTGTATTTTGAGACAGAATTTTGCTAAGTCATTAAGTTGCCCAGACTGGGTTCAAACTTGCCATCCTCCTGCCTCAGCCTCCCAGAGTGCTGGAATTGCACCATATCCAACTGCTGTTTATGGATTTTAAGTTTAGCTATACCTATGCTATGATCATCTCTTTGATGAAACATTATTTCTTCCAGGAAAAAAACAAAAAATATTTCTTGCTTTCAAGATATTTATTTTTTAAATATGACCACCAAATGGCCACTATCTGATGACTTTTGACTCTCTGAGACTCTGAAAATTCTCCAAGAGTATCTTAAGATATTTTGACCCAGTCCAAATCTGCTTTCATGAGCCATTAAAATCAAAGGCAACTTTAAATCAGAGGATAGAAGAGCCTTTTTTAAGCTTGACTTCACATTAGCATGTGAGAGACTCTATATCAGCAAAAAATTCCTTTTTAAAATGAAACTAAACCTCTGAATAAATTAATAAAAGTTGAGTTTGACCTTTAAAATGCTAAAACATACAGTTCCCAGTATAATTCTTGTTCATCCCTGGACCAAACCATTCTCATAGTAAATTATGGCACTAACAGCTGGCTGCCAATGAAGTCAACTATTAATTGTATGTTCACGGCACCTCCTGATATAAATCAATATGAGTAACGAGCGATTGTCCCCAGTCTATAGATACAGCGATCTTACATTGCAAAATAATTTAAGGGTGGCTGTCAGCCGTCTCTGACTGGATGTCACTTGGTCTCCTCTCTGCTGCAGATAGGGCAAAAATGAACTCACACTGGAAGGTCTCCTGATCTGTTGTCTCTGAGGAAAACTTCTAGTCCTTTCTGTGAAAAGGACAGTTTCACAAACCAAAAATAAACGACTTCTACATTTATACCGATCCCAAGGAAACCTGAAGAATGCAGTTCAAGAGTCTCTGTTTTATGATCTCGAACTCTCAGACTTCTCTTTGTCCCTACCTCCTACCTTGCTTATTCCCTCCTTGCTACCAGCTCTTTGTCCTCATCAAGGCCACCTGCTTCCCTGTTTTCCTAGTTCCCATCGCTATTTCCTCTTCTCCACCTTTCAATTCCATGGTCATGGAAGGCTTGGACCTGACCCGTCCTACAGCTGTCACCCATCTTGGGCGCTCCTGACCTAGGATCACCCCTTGCTCCCCTCCTCTGACTCCCAGGGGCAGACTGTCACTAGGGCATGTAAGGAAGTGACACCATCGAAATTCACTACAAATCCTCCTTGTTTGGTTTCTAGCAGCCCACTGTGTAACATGGCACTGTGTAGGTGAAGGTTCTGTAAAGTGGCTCCTGTAAAATTTTCCCAGAACTTGTTGACCTGTGTCTGAGGTGGGGAGAGGGTCCAGCTGTATATAGGTGTGGAAAATACTGGTTTAAATCAGGTTAAACAAGTTCTTTCTTATAGACTTAGTAGAGCCTTGTGGGGATTGTGGGTTTCCAGATGGAGCTCATAGGCCTGCCATTTCTCAAGTCTGTGCTAGCGGAAATGCTTTCTAGTACACTGTCCATCGTGTGGGGGATGTTGTACTGACCCACTTCTGATCCATTCCCAGCACAGCTCCTCCCCACCGCGCCTGCCCTACAGTGCCCGGACCAATCTTGCAGCCACAGCTCTAGCAACTGACTCACTGTGTAAGAAGCTGGCAGCTTTCCACAGGAGCTCGCCAGCTTTTCTCCCCTCCCCTTTTCACTTCTTCTCCTCTTCTCCCCTGAGCTTAGGAAGGAGCATAAATGCACCCTGAAAAGCCTCCTTAATCACATCAGAAGCTCTCCCCAGACCCCGTCAGCAGACACCCCCTCGTCAGACATCCTCCCTCCCTCGCACTTGCAAATATAGCAGCCCTCCTCTGGCACGGAGGCCTCTCGCCAGCCATCTACCTCACTATTCCTCACTATTCCTCCCAGGCGGGCTCCCGATATGACGAACAGTCCCTGGATGTGCCAGGCTTTTGAGTGTACTGTCAGGCCCAGCTGTGCTCATAACCATCTCCCCGTCTCGTGTGCAAATTCAGCCTGAAGTGCTCCACCAGCCCACCAAATGAATAGGATCTTGCCTCTTACGTTCTATTTTGTTTCGTATTTTTAGAGCCTCTACAAAAGTTTGTGTTTGGGGGTTTTGTTTTCTTTTGTTTCTTTGTGATTCTGGGGATTTGAGTTCACAGTCTTGCACATGATAATCTACTTCCTCAGCCCAAAATGAAAATTTTTAAATTATCTTTATTGAGCTGGAATTTATATAATACTCCTCCTGTAAGTGGATAGTTCAATGAATTTTAACAAAGGTGTACTCTCATCTCACCATCACCATAATGTAATATTTCCACGACTCCAAAACATTCTCTCAAGACACTTTGTAATTATTTTAATCATAAGCAGGTGGCATAGGTAAGGCTAAGAAAATCAAAAGGAAATGTAAGTAACCACTTGCTCACTACAGGAAAACAGAAAAGAAACATTAAAGTCCGAGTTCAACAAACTAAACTCTGAGAAAAATTAAATTCTCTCCAGAAGAACATAACAGAACTCAGAATGTCTGCAACATATCATTTATAATATTCAGAATATAAACCAAAATTACTCAATATATGAAACATATCAAGAAATATGATGCATTCTCAAGAGAAAAGATAATTAAAAGAAAACAATGCTGACTTCCCCAATGTTGCAATCAGCAGAGATTTTTAAACTGTTGTATAACTATGCTCAAAGATGTAAAGGAAAATAAGCTTATATGGAATTAAAAGATATACTATCTCGTCAGAGAAACAAAAACTATAAAAATGGAAATTCTGTAATTGAAAAATACAATATCTGAAATTAAAAATCTCTTGGGTGCACTTATAGTAGAAAGGACATGATTAAGTAAGTAATGCTCAGTGTACTTAAATCAAGAGAAATCAGACAATCTGGATAGCAGAGAAAACAAAGATTGAAAAAGTTTTAACAGCAATTTGGGCATCAAACTGTCTATTATATATGAATAGACAAAAAGTCTATTATATATGAATTTGGAGTCTCAGAGAGAAGAGAAAAAATAGAACGGAAAAAATATATGAACAAATAATGCCTGATGACATTCGCTGAAACTTAAGTAGCATTAATAGAAAGAAAACCACAAAGAGGCATATTTTTCCTCTTTGTCTTTGTAAAACACGTGATCGTTCAAAGCAGAATTATAACATTCTATCATAGGTTTTGTGATAGTTTAAATAAGATATTTTTAACTATAGTATAAAGAAAAGGGGAAGTATGTGGACCTCTAGCATTAAAAAGCTGCTTTGGACTGAGGGTGTAACTCAGTGGTAGAGCACCGGCCTGGCATGTGCAAAGCCCTGGGCTCCATCCACAGCACCACAAATGCACACACGTGCACACACACACACACACACACACTTATCTGTATTTTATGAGAACTAGCACAACAATAATTTCAAAGATATTGAAAAGTGAAGGACTTATAAGGATAAGCTATATAATCAAAGCCAATGGGTAATTTCAAACAAAATTCTAAAATATATATGATTAGTACATAAGAAGACAGAAAGGAGAGAACAGAGGAACACAAACAAGAAAGGGTGTTTTAAAAGTCAAATAATAAAATCCTGAGCACATAGGTCTAATGATATCCATAATGCTATTTAAAGTGAACGTACTAAACATTCTAGTTAATTGTAACAAATTTAGTCAGGGTAGATTTTTTCAAAAAAAAAAGACCTAACTATGTGTTGTCTAAGAAACTTAATTTAACTAGAAAGACACAAATAGGTTGAAGGAGAAGGATGGAAAGACATGGGCGCCCACCAGGCAAAGCGTAAGTAGACGACGGGAGGCATAGTATTGATGTCAGCTAAAGCAGACTTCAAAACAAAAACAATCAATGGATACATAAAGGATCATTTAATAATTATAAAATGGTTAGTTCATCAGAAAGCAAAGTGTCGCTGCTCAGTAAATGTACCTATAAGACATTATTAGCTTTTCCCAGAGTCTTGCTACAGTCAGGAGTATAAAAATATTAATCATAAATATGCGCCATCTCTGTGAAACCTTAAAATAGTGAAATACAACTTTTCTTTATTCCTAAAAAAGAATATAAAAGTACTAAACATCAACCCAAAGGAATGGTAAATAAAATGAAGACTCAGTATATTACTTTCCTACAAAACCATAAATTATAATTCCCACAGCACAAAAGAAAACAGCTAGAAAAATACTGTTTGAGTAATAATGAATAAATGGTTGGCACTATAGTCTTTGAGGTTAAACTTTTTT
The DNA here is from genome assembly GCA_004026905.1 of Hystrix cristata. NCBI lineage: Eukaryota > Metazoa > Chordata > Mammalia > Rodentia > Hystricidae > Hystrix > Hystrix cristata. The sequence continues at coordinate 103,932 of PVJO010003298.1, read as the reverse complement.
TAAAGTGAGACTATTTAGTTTTAGGGACAAAGGGCGAAGGGGACACAATCAAAGTTATTATCATTTTAAATTGAATGGACAGCTTGGTATTAACTCATTAATCAAACCCCAGAACACCAGAATACCAACTGAAATTGGGAAGAGCTTTTTATAAAGCGAAAGAAGAAAGATAGCTAACTAGGAAACACTTACTTTCAAAAAGTGAGCCAGGCTGAAGGAAATGTGGACACGTGTGTGTGTGTGTGTGTGTGTGTGTGTGTGTGTGTGTGCGATTTCAATACAATTTGAGATAAATTGAGATTTACTTAATTGAAGATTTTGCCTATTATTGTGTCAGTAACAATAGTAGATATAAAGGAAATGTTTGTTTATAATCTGCAAGAGGTGTCCACTCAAGGATAACTATTCAAGGTAAGCTACTAAGACAACAGAGTCGTGTTGTCTAACCTAAACTTTTTTGGTGGCAAAGTCTATAAGTAGACTATGCTTGGCCCTATGATCATGCTACTTATGTTAGCATATTTTCAGTGAAAACTATAAAGAGTAGAAAATATAATCCTGTGTCTACCTGTGTATGTACATTCATTAAGCAAAAAAAAAAAAAAAACCTACATAAGAAAAACAAAAAACAGTAACATGTAACTAAATCTACAAAAGGGCCATCCAACTCTTAACCCACCTCTCCAGAAGACCAGCACAGGAGAACTGACTCGGGGAAGCTGGGGATCAGGGCTGAAGCATACGGACCCTGGAGCCAGGCTACGTTGTGGGGGGGTGGTTGAAACTTGGCTTCTGCATAGAAAAATTGTTCAGCTTTAATAACCCTCAGGTTCACCATCTTTGAAATGAAAACAGATATAAGATCAACCTTCCTGAGTTGCTGTGAAGATAAAACCAGGCAACCCATGTAGACCACAGCACACAATACCAGACCCACAGCAAGCACCCCTTAAAATGCTCTCTATGACTAATAACATCTCCCCCAGGATCGCAGGTCTAACACACACAGTACAGCCCTAGAGTTTCCGCCTGGATGAGCTTTTAGAGTCCTGTAGACTCTAGACGAGAAGCACTGGTTTGCATACCTGTAAAAAAGAAAATGATAAGGGCATGAGCTGAGTGAAGATTTCAGTGGGAAATAGAAAAAGAACATAAAGATACTGTATGCATGTGTGGAAATGCCACCCTGAAACCCATACAATTAATATGTGCTAATAAAAACATTTTAAACACATACTATTTTCAGTGGAAAATTCTTTGCAGTTCATAAAATGCTAAACATTTACAGGTCGTTATTATGCCTAACAATTCCCCTGTCTCCCTTTAAATGGATTTAGCTGCGTATATTTGCCTACCATGTTCACAGATGCATCCCCAGAACTTAGAACAATGACCAGCACATAGCCATGCTCTATAAACACGGTTGAATGAATAAATGAATATCACATTTCTATAATTCTGGGCTTCATTTTGTTTGGCTTTTTATTTCCCTGAAGTTGATATAGGTGAGAAATATGAAGCTAAGAGAATCGTCACCTATACTGTATTAGTTCTATTTCTGAGTAGCAAAACTACCTGAAACCTAGTGACTCACAACAGCACACATTTATTCACTCACAGCCCTGTGGATGAAAAACCTGGCCCCGTGGGGCTGTGTCCTCAGCTCTGGGTCTCACAGGGAGAAATCAAAGTACCAAGTAGACTGCAGTCTCCTCTGGAGGCACCACTAAGGCCGAATCTACTTACAGTTCATTCAGGTTTTTGACAGATTTCAGTTCTTTACCACTGTAGGCTGAAGGTGCCCTGTCTTCCCTAGCTGTCACTTCCCATAGACTCCCCACAATCCTTGTCACAGGACCCTTCCAGGAGAAGTGGGCAACGGGAGGTGAGAGCACCCTTCACAGTGAATCCCTTCATGGTCTGAGTTTCTCTGCTCTCCTGCTCATCAGCTGGACAAAAATCCTCTACTTCTGATCTCCCTTTTGCTAAGTATATGATCAAGGGAGTGATCACTCATGCTAAGCAGAGGTCCACCTACAGTTAAAGGGGTGGGGATTTTATAAGGACAAAGTTCACTGAAGATCACTCATAGAATTCTACCTACTTACAAGCCATGTTGTATACAAAAAAAAAAAAAAAGATTGCCATAATATACTGGTGACTTTTTTTCAGGGCTGGAGATCAAATCCAGAGCCTTGTGCATACAAGGCAAATGCTCTACCACTAGGCCACACCCAGAGCCTAGTGAATATTTTTAGAGGTGCTAATAGAACACGTGTCCAAAATGATCTTTATTTTTTACTTTATGTGTGTTACGGTTTACATCTAAAGTCCCCCCACCCCGAAGCCTCGTGTGCTCATAGGTGGGGCTTTGGGAAGGTGATTGGATTATGGGGGCTTATGGCTGATTTGCTATAAAGGATCTGGTCAGAAGAGGACTGAGGAGAGAGGCTCCCTCATTGTGGGGACGTAACCTGGGTCAATATCTTCCCTCCTCCTCCCTTGATCTTGCTCTACTTCCTGCCTGCCCTGCCATGGACTGTTTCTCTTCTTTGATGCCCATCTGCCATGCCATCCTGTGTTGGAACCAGCTGACTATGGACTGAAACCTGTACAAACTGCGAGCTGCAATAAATCTGTTCTTTAATTTGTGGGTGTCAGGCATTGTGTTTCAGTGACAAGAAATTAGCTAATACAATGAGGTTAGATATACAAGAACAAGATCTGATACGCTATGTACTAACTAGTTTACAGTGGTTATCCCTGGAGAGTAAGACTAAATCTCTTGCAATATGTATACAAGAACCTACGATTTTTAAGTAGTGAAAAGAGGGGAAAGAAATTGATTCGCTTTACATTTTTCATCCCTTTATTATGCAAATTCAACACATTCATTATTCTCCATTTTAACCCAGATCACAAATATTGCGATAGGGTCAGGTAAAATAATGCCTTCCCTTCTCAGACCTCTTTCTCCAAGAGTTTGCAAATATTGCCTTATTAATTATCTCGAGTGTAGTACTCCCCTAGAGGCTCCCCTCAGTGCTCAGAAGGTGCCATCTTGCAGATTCCAAAGGCAACACGAGCACATCAGCTCTGCAACTCTCACTCTTCCACACCATGACTCAATACCACTATTTTTATCAAATAAAATAGGTCTCATCTACTTTTCTCCGCCCAAGAAAGGGAAACGAAACCTTAGCAAATTCTCCTGTTTCAAGAAAACCACTGTGCTGCACTCGGCATAGCTGTACAACCATGTCTGAGACAGCTGATTGGATTAGCAGTAGATTGTACAATGAATGTGCCAGGAACCCAAGGAGCAGGGGTACTGATATCTTCAGATGAAATCCATGTGTCCAGGAGTACTGGACAAGCAGTACTTCCATACTTAAACTGAACAATGGATGGAGGCCCAAAAGAAAGCAAAGGGGGTGTATTCTGCAGTAATCCCTTAAATTATGCTACCGACTGACAGTTTCCTCCCATGGCAAGAGCAATCCTTCCAATACAAAGGGATCGCTGGCCAAGAAGACAGGCTCTGATTAAATCAGTTATATTGCATGTGAACGATGCATGTCTGGGGCAACCTTTCCATAGAAAAATCAAAGGAAACATATTTATAATTCGAGCATACATAAACATGGGCTACCTCATACTTTCTGCTTCCTGTTCAAAACTCCTCTGAACTCTCAATATAATGGAGTCTTGGCGGAGTGCAGGTGCCCTGGGACTGTAAACATACTTAAATTTCATCCTGATTTCTGCACCTTAAGTCTCTCAAGCTAGAATAAGTTCAGAATTAACCCTCCTTGCACTGAATACGAACCTTTATGGAATACATACTCTTGTGGTTTTAATAATAATTTTGTTATCATGCCTCAGTATCCCCTCTCTGGTGCACCACACAAAGCCTGATGTCTTCACACTTTGAAAGGACATAACACTATATTGTACAAATCAAAAGTGTGTTGATACTGTGTTTTTTTAACTGTAGTACATATTTTTTATTTTAAAATACATGTTTCACATTGAGACCCATCTAAATTTCTCAAAGCACTCAACAAACATATATTATGCATTATGTGGAAGTAACTTGAAAAGCCAAAAGCTCTACATAAGGTGAAAAATTATCCATATTCCAGTGTTTAACTTCTGAAATCTTGGGTGCTAAAGAGCGTTGACTTTTCTGATTTGTAGTTAACTAATAGCTGGGGTCTAGTGTTGTTCTGCCCGCTACTACTGGCTTGAACATGTTCGCAAACATCTCCAGCTCCAGATTGAGGGACTGGGCATATTTAATTACAAGATTTCTCTTCGTGGCATGCTTCTAACAAAAATGGAGCACACCAAAGCTAAAAAAACAGAGCCATAACAAAAGAATACAACACACGACAGAAAGGAACAATGTTTTGAGCCTCAAAATTCCTTTTCTTTTATCAAATAAAGGTTTTAATAATAGTTATGTGGGTTCTTAGCATAAAATCTAGATAATAAAAACTTCGCTGAGTTGGTTAGGATAATACCAGCTGCTTTAACAGATAAAGTCTTGGTGGATTATCACAAAGGACATTTATTTCTCATTAAAATCCAGAGAGGAGCGGACAGCAAGAAATCCACACAGCCATTCAGAGGCTCAGGCTGATGAAGGCTTTATTACCTTCAAGTGCTCTCTGCCAAAGTAACCCTGAAGGTCAACATGCAGCCAGGAGATGGAGCAAGAGAGAGAGCACTACATTGCAGGGTGTGAATGGGTCAAGTCTAGAAAGGCCGGACAACACCTCCCTCCACAAGGTCTCGGCTTCAACTCAACACCTTGCATCCGCAGGCAAGAGAGGCTGGAAAAGATGGTCTAGCTGTGTGCCAAAAGGAGAAGGAACCTGGCTCAGTGAACTGCACGCCAGTCTCCTCCGAACTACAAGTGCACTCTTAATCTTCATTCAAGAAGAGGAGGAAGGAAGGAAGGAAGGAAGGAAGGAAGGAAGGAAGGAAGGAAGAGGAAGGGAGGGAGCGAGGGAGGGAAGGAAGAAAGGAAGAGCTGGCAATAGAGGAAAGCAGTATAGCAATAACAACCACAAAACGTTCTCTTCTAGCAGGGGAGTGAGTCTGACTCTTGCAAAACTTCTGTTTTTTCAAGCCATTCCATCTCCCTGTCCTGCTCTTCCAGTGAGTGGTACGTTCACGCTCACGATATTCTATAAAAGAAAAGTCCTAAACTATGGACGTAAAGGGCAGAGCACAAAATGTGTGCAATTTAGTGCTCAGAAGTTTGGGGGCCAACTTGATCTGTTAATCTACGGTCTGTGCTTCTGGAGAGGAGAAGAAGGGGGAGTTCACAATCCACAAACCAATTTGCGTTGTTTCTGCAACACTGCAAAAGTGGGACTCATGAATATGCTAATGAAATTGCAATGAGAGTTTTGGCACTATTTCATCCCCTCAACTAGATTAGAGAGTAATAACACTATGGGCTTACACATCTTCAGAAACTGCTGTGGTAGTAGAAAAAAATCGGATCTGTGATATTTATAATGCAACAAAATTTACAACTATGCTACAATAAAATAGTGATAATTATTTCATATGTAACTAATAGTTTCCAACACATGCACACGTGATATTACAGTCTTTTGCCTCTTTCCATGTTTCTGTTTTCTGGTGTTAATATGACTGTGTATTTGTGAATGAGCTCGCATCTCTGTGCCTTCTTCCGAAAACAGAAAAAAAGATTTTTAAAATTGGAAATAAGGGGAGGAATTTTTTTTTTAATTGGGAAGGCAAAAGTCTCCTTTAGGAGCATTTAGTACTTTTGTGTCATTGAGGTATATCCTCGGAGTCGGAGAGCAGAGAACTTGGAAGAGTCTGTTCCCACCTGCGTCACCCAGCCACGCCTGTATTAGTCAAGTTATGTCTCGGTGGCTTGAGCCTGGCCCGTGGGTTCAAGTCGATTCAAGAGCTCAATGCATTGTTGGGGTTGGGGATTTAGCTCAAGTGCTACAGTGCTTGCCTGGTAAGCACAAGGCCCTGAGTTTGATCCCCAGCACTACCACCACCATCCCCAAAAAAGAATGTACTGTTTTAAGAAAGTAGCCTCCTCAACAGGTAGGGAACAATACAGAGGTTTCAGATTAACTGAAAAGTCTTCTATGACTCATTAAACAGGCCCAAGACACAAGGTGGAGACTGAGTATTCTCTCCAAATGGGGTACACGTTGCATAACTGGATGCTTCCTCTGGGCTTATCCCCTTGTTACATCAGAAACCATGTTTTGCCTCTGTCTTCCAGGCAGACATTCTCTTCAGGAGTTATGAGAGGGAAAGGAACACACAGGGAATGCAAATCCGTAGGTGCAAGCATTTAGGATCTTCTCTGATTCCTAAGGGATGAGACTGCTCCCTAGAGGGAGAGGAGGCTGCTGATTTCCTCACTATGTTTCACAGGCGTATTATAAGAAAAGATGCTAACATAACACTGTTTAATCGAGAGAGAAGAAATGCCTATCTAGATTGCTGAGTAATAACCTTATGTCTGTGAAGAGATGTGTAGTCAATAAATACTTTCATATACATTATCTCAAGCAATACCATCCACCCATCAACATGAGGCTAGGTCCCCACTTATTTTTGATATTAAATATCCAAAGTGATGAAATTATAAGGCTATGTGTATATACCTTCCATCCTTCTGATGCATTATCCAGTTTGTAATTTTCAACCCAACAAAAAATATTTAGACCAAGACTGGTAACACTTTCAGAGTATCCCTGGCCCAGAATACCTTCCTTTTGAGGATGATTAGGTACTGTTAATTAAGAAGATTCTGCTGATAAATAAGATTGTTGGGATCTAAGTAAAGGAAATAATTCATTCTAAATATATATAAATTGCAATGTACATGTTTTGACTTCTAAAATGCTTATATTTGTGAATGCATGTGTATGTGTATGTGGAGAGAGAGACAGACAGGTAGACAGAGAGAATAATAAAAAAGAAAAGAAATACCCAACATGGAAGTTAGCTTTGAGCTGCCTCGCATTGTGATTTCTGTACTTATTCTGATTGCAAATGCACACCCAATAGCCTTAGAAAATACAGCATCATAAATAAGTTCTCAGTTGGAATTTAGGAGATTTCAGAGATAAGTTCTAGCTCAAAAGCCTTTGCTAAAATGTGGTAAAACATGATACAATGATGTCAAAGATCCTCCCAGCTCTTGAGATTCTGTGAGTCAGTCTTTGCTTTGCCAAAGGAGACCTGGTCTCTGTAACCAAACACATCTCCACATTTCTTTGGATCTCATTTTGCACCACTGTAAAACTATAATACACCCACTCTTCTCATTTCTCAAGGGTTGTCTAGGATATAAGTGTTCCTGCCATATGTACCACCCCGGAATACAGTAAACCTTGGTTTGTGGGCATAATTCATTCTGGAAACATGCTCGTAATCCAAAGCACTTACATATCAAGGCAAATTTGCCTGTAAGGAATAATGGAAACTCAGGTGATTTGTTCCACAACCCAAAAATATTCGTATAAAAATGATTATGACACTGTAATATAATACAAAATGATAAAGAAAATACAAAACATAAAGAAAAATAAACAAATTAACCTGCACTTACCTTTGAAAACCTTTGTGGCAGGTATGGGGGAGACGAGAGAGAGGAGGGTTATCGTGTAAGACTTTCGCTGCCACTAATGGAATCACTGCTACCTATTGGCTCAATGGAATCTTTTTCTTTTCAGGCAGCTTTAACAAGGAACCCGTCCAATGACATTTGTTTTTGCCATTTTTTAAGAATTTCACAAAAATGTGACATCCCATTTTCGTTAAAGAGATTCATCGCTCACACTGCTACAGCCTCGTTAGGGTGGTGTTTTCTACACAATTTTGCACTGTTTTCGCACATTTTACACATCTCCCTAATCTCATTTGAAGAGAGGAACTCCTCTGCCTTTTTCTCCTCCTCTGCAGAGGAGCGCTCCTCCACTACCTCTTGTTACTGTTTGTTTTTTTTTTTTTGGTGCTGGGGATCGAACTCGGGGCCTTGTGCTTGTGAAGCAAGCACTCTAACCACTAGGCTAAATCCCCAGCCCCACAACCTCTAGTTGTTGGGAGACAATCACCCACAATCCCTCGGCGAGAAGGGAAGAGAGAGACACAGAGAGCGTGCACCATTGGGTCACTTGTGATCACGTGAGTCACTTGTGATCATGTGACATTCGGTGTCATGTGTTACTCATAGTGCAAGCTCATTTATCAAGTTAGAATTTATTGGAAATGCTTGCTCATCTTGTGGAATACTTGCCGAACAAGTTACTCAGAATCTGAGGTTTTGGGTTGTAATGTGAAGAGAAAGGAGCAGCCTTAAGAAAGACCGTGACACACAGATTCATTTTGCTTTGTTTCCTTTTAGTGTCCTTTCAGAGCCACTTGATTTGATCAAAGCCTTCTGTGACTTGGTATCAAAAAACAAATACTGAAAGTTAAAACTATTGACAATAAAAGACTAATCTGGAGAGGAGAAGCAATGTAGTAAACTAGGGGTATATAAAAGAGTAAAATTTTGCATATCTACAAAGAAAAACTAAGAGATTTTATTTAAATTTCAAGAACTTTTTAGTTCTAGCCAGATCATAAAATAAGTAGCAAATTTTTATTCTAACGAAGTAGCACTTTCTGAAAAGCAGAGAATGTAAAAGCTGTTTGATATGACCATCTAGACTATTTATATGCATTCTATTGTGGTTCTTCTGCTAGCAAAACTTTCTGAGAATCTAATGAAAGCTATGGATTCTTCCACTAGAAAAATATACACACATGCAATTTTGCACATAAATTCAGGACCCCACTGAACCATGGACCACAGGTTAATAACTCCTGATTTACAATGTTACCACCCTGTTTATAAAGTACCAGGGCCCTTGGATCAGAAAAGTCTGAATTTGCAGGGTTATTTACATAAATTTGCATACTCTATTCAATCTGCTCTACCTCTCTGTTTGTAAGATAAATTATTTAGTCTAAAATACTACAATAAAAAATAAAATAAAATACTACAATAGTACTCAAATTCAATATCTGTGGCATGATATACAGAAAATCCTTTTGCAGGTTTGTAAGCCGATCAATTTAATCACATCTCCTCAACCCAGGAGTAGCTAGGAACACCTTAGCCAAAATGCAGATGGTCGTCCCTTGGGCTTTCACAGTGCAAAGCTGGCACTCCCTGGCTTGGCCTGGCCACAAAAACCAACACCAAACCTTCCTACTGGCCCCTACACCCGGTGTAGCCCCAGAATGTGATGCAACTGCCTTTGGTAGTTTATTTACTAACCATCAAAGTATTTTTTTCATTACCTTCAGAATGTAACGGTTATTTTATGAAGACTCATTAAATTTAATGAGATACAGCCCTGTTTATTGCCATCCTATAAAAGAAGTGGTGGGGGGAGACCCATCTTCAAACTGACTGTTGCTTCTGTGGAGCACCAAAAATAAAATGTCAGCCATGTTACTGTACTCTGAGAAAGGTACTTCAGAAGGCAGAAGACATCTCAGGGGCTGGAGTTGATTAGGATCATTGTTACCATCATATTAGTGTCACTACAACATGGAATTGCTAACAGTAAGGGTAATACTCACAGTAATAATATTAGTAATAATAACAGCAGCCTATTGGTGTGCGATGAGTACACACATGGAATTACGGTAGACATATGACAAACGATCTCCTTTAATCTAATCTAATCTCCTTATGCCTGAAGATGCCAAGCCAGAAGATGACCCATTCCCATGTGTCTGTAGCCTCACTGTAGCCTAGTGAGGTGAGGTGAGGTGCCTCACTAAAGCCCCATAAGAAAGGCAAAGGAGTAGGCCCAGTCCCAGAGTCCCAAGGCAGAGTGACAAGACCCAAGACAGGAGCCCAGATCTCACTCGCCTCAGAGCTGCCCATCTGCCAGTAGCAAGGGAGAGAGGGGAGGCCACGGGTCAGGAACCACTTAGACAGGCCTGAACATGGGGAACTTAGAACAAGGACGCGCTGCCTCTGCTGCCAGCCCAATAGGAAACGGGGAGATAGCAAAAGGGAAGGGGACCAAGATATGGAGGGAGGGGTGGGGAAGGAGTGGAGAAGGAGATAAAAAAGAATTAAGATGTGTTATGCACATATACCAGTGCCTCACCATGAATGTAATCATTTTGTAATGCAAACATGACCTAACAACAATTTTAAAAAGAATTCTTTAGCTCTCAGGAATGATTGGGAGATGAAAATTCTTTAAAGCAACCTCTAAATCAGGATTAAAGCTTGATTATATTTAATATAAGAGAATTAAATGCTGTGCTGGGATCCATGATAATTCCATGATATAGGTGATGAGTATTTTGTTACATTAATTTGTCATTCAAAAGGGAAAAATTTTTTCATGCTAGGCCTTGACATTATTTTTATTCACGGGCTGACCTTGCCCTTCTCCTCCGAAATGCTGTTTTTAACTCAGTCTCAGGAGGTGTTCATCTTCATCGACACTGAAAGAAGAACAAAGCTGATTGGAAGACAGAACAGGGACCGTCCACTGCCCTCTGAACTCGGATTCATTCCCCTGAAAAATCTCGCACGATGTTTAATGAGTTTCAAGCATCTTGAAAGTAAATATATGTGTGTGTGTGTGTGTGTGTTGCGTGTGTGTGTATTCCCCCCCACTTCAAACAGTTTAGTCCCCTCTACACAGGGAAAGCAGGTTAACCACCAGATGAACCAAACAGAAAATGATATAGTGCCAAAGTGTGGAGTCTGAGAAACAAACCCTCTCAGTCACCCGGAGAAACAACCCTAAAACAGGATGCTTACCTGAAAAATGACTGACAGTTCCAAACTTACCTGCAGAGTTGCTTTACCAGGGTTTGTCTTAGAGACATGAGCCAGTACAGTGGCATTAACAAGTTGTCTGTCGATTTACTGGGAATGAGGTTTCTGTCCAGGAATGACTGTGTCCCTTAATAATCTGTCCCTTCAAGAGTGTGAATTGTTTTGTCCAAGAGCCATCTGGAATTTTCTAGCACATTCCTCTTCCCAGGTGGTAACAGATGCCCTGTCACCTGCTCTCCTCTCTCACAAAGTTGCCAAAAAGAACTTACAAAGTTGCTAAAAAGACCTTCCTAATTTAATTGTGGCGATCAGACAGGCAACTTCCACTCAGTTTTGTGTGTTCACATACACACTATGGGACAGCTTTAATTAAATGCTGATTTATCCTCATACTCAATACTTTATCAAAGTCTAGTGTAAGGCAAGTACAAAAGTTCATTCTTCTCAGGACCAAAGTGGCTGTACACACATCACAGGTCCTCTGCTTCTAACACATTAAACTGTAAGGCAACAGTGCAAATAATAAGAAAAAGGAGCTTGTGGTTTTTCAAATGATGTGTGTGATATGTTTCAGGAGGCAGATCAAGACCTCTCTTAATCCTGACCCACTCTAAGGCTCAACAGCCTCATCTGTGGAATGGGAACATAATCTCTCCTTCCTAGAGTTACTGAGACATCATGTGAGATGGTATACAGAGCATTTGATAGCACCTGGTTCAGAGCAAGCTTCCAGTAAATGACAAGTACTACTAAAAGTGGTAAAAGAAAACTGAAAAATTATATTCACAAGAAGGTATTTTTTACCATTTTAAGAAATGAGCTAGAACCTTTAAGGAAACCTTGAAGGGTAAGGTAAGCTTGTCTATGCTTATGTAGATGAAGTTGAGTAAAAGTCTATCCCTGTTTTAATGTAGTGATCTAATTAACCTTTTGCCCGCATTAAAATGACCTTGAATTGGGCTTCTGACCTCAAATGCTTAATGCTGTTGGCTTTAAACGGGTTTTTTGGGATGGTCAGAAATAGCATCTGGTGAAATGAGCAAAAGGTCAAATTCATTTACTCTGTAATATATAGCAAATACATTTTGCATTAGCTGCTTACAAATAGGAAGAAATGCATAAAATTCATTTGTCAAAGCAAGAAAGTAAGATATTATGCAAGGAATTTAGAATAAATCAAAAAATTCCATAAAGGATCTAGCATTGATTTTTCATCTTACACCACTTATTTTGTACCAGGAAAAGTTTAAATTATTCATTTTTATAAACTAAAGAAATATATTTCCAACGAACATCGAAATGAAGTAAAAATGAATCTAATTAAACAACACTGATTTATCATCATCAACATCCCCATGCCGGGCAGAGAAATCACTGAGCTAGCATGAAACGGAAAAGATAAATGTGGCTTGTGAGAAATGTCACAGCTGAGGAACTGCATGATATCTAAAACTCTTTCTTGTTTTACAAACATTTATGCCTCAGAAACCAAAACTAGTCACTCTAGCGACATCTCTCAGGTTATTCACCAACTTTAGGGTGAACAACTCAACCTATTTTATCAACAGAACCACATCTGGAAGACAAGTTGGAAAACAAGAACTCATCGTAAATTATACACGTTGCTTTGGCCGTCATCGATAAATATAACCCTCCCAATTTGTGTGGTTCTCATTAAAATGTCGGTGAGTTTCCTTCAGACTATCAGTACGGCAGACTTTTTTCTATTGCTATAACTCTGAGCTGAGTCTCATCAGTATATAAGAACCTAATTATTTCTGATACAAAAGAGGTAGCCGTATCTTTTTATTGACAAGTCCCATTCATCAGTTTACACATCTGTTTCTGTTTGAAAAGAACAGTACAAGGAGGGCATGAAAGTGTCTAAATATACTGTTAATATCTGTGCAGTCCAGAGTCTTTATTCAAAAGGAAATCAAGTTCAAATGCCTGCCTGTCCAGCATTGTTAAGAAAGATTTATAATGCATCTCCTTATTGAAAATATATCCAGAATCTTGCTCTTCCCTGTAATAACTCTTAAGCTAGTCAGTCAATATTTGGCTTCTGTGCATAGTTACCCACACTACGCAGGGCACCTTTACACGGTTAGTGATGGTGCAAAGCTGCCGTCCCCTTGGAGTCCTCCAGGTCTGCATGTTTCCCCATGCGGTGGGCTTATTCAATTATCAGTCATGCCAGTTACTGGTTACAAGTCACTCCTTTATTCATTTTGTATAATCTCCACTGTGCCCCACTCTTCAAGTGGTGTCACAGAGCCTGAACTGTCTCTTCTCTCCTCGCCAAAAAGAGAAAAAAATCAAGTCATAAATGCCAATTATTTGTAAAACATTATCATTTGTAATGTCCTAATTATTTTACATAATCAATAACATCAAGTTCTTTTTCTTGAGGACTTTGTGTTTATTTACATTTTATTCCACACACGTCAGTTTCCATCAAGAGCAAAACCGATTTTCTAGTCCCGCATCTGGTCTCAAGACAACCTTAATTCACCATAAATCTATTTGTGTTCGCTACACAGTTAGACCCACTTGGTTATGTTGACATAATCCTGGGGCCAAGCGTGGCTTGCTCTGCAGAACAAGACTTAAATATAACCTGGACTGCTCGCCTGGACATGCCACAGTGACTGGAGGTGGAGTTCGGTTCCATTGTTGTTATTTTTGCAAAGGTCTCGGTTTATGATGTGATGCATTTGGGCCTAAGCACATTAGCTGCATTATTCATTGGGTACATTTGTCAGAACATGCATGTGTATAAAGAACTAATGATCCATATTAAATTAATGGCGCTATAAAAAAGAAAAATACTCCATACAAGCAGCTATGTCAGAAACTACAGACTTTGATAAACCATAAAAAGGACCTAATCAGAAGAAGCACTGCACTGTTCGCTCCCCAAAATTACATTTCTAGAAATGTACTTGTACACAATGTTGGTTTTATTAAAACAAATTAATTCAGTCATTAAGGAATCATAAGGCAAGTGTCTCATAAGTCAGGACCTCCAGTGTAACAAATTGATTAAATGACTGTGTAATAGTCTCTTTAAACAAATCTAGTGTAACAAGTTAATAGATCTGCTCAATTACCATGCTGGGGTGATGAGGATGTAGACAACTCTCTCATTAAATCTGGAAGATTGTTCTTGGGAGTTTTTTCCACTTTTCTCTCTATCTTTCTGTGTAGGGTCTCTTGTGTTTTGAATTTGAGGTTTATGTTTAGGGCTCTGGATATTGATTGTTATAATGACAACTAAAAATAAAAAAAAAAAAAACTGGATTTGATACTGCTGACTTCAGTGCCCGGCCCCCCCTCGCTCCCTCCCTGCCCCCCCCCCCCGCATCCGCTCTCTCCCGCTCCCTCTCCTGCCTCCCTC